>JAODAL010009008.1:0-113621 GCA_025379985.1 Phyllomedusa bahiana
AGTCCAAAAAACACTTCTTTTATGTTTGGTATAATAAAGGTTTTTTTTGCCCCTTTAAAACCCCTGGGGTGAATATAGAATTGCTGTTTTAAGATTTACTAATGCGCGTCAATGAACAATGCGGGTGCGCAAAAGTAAAAAAACCTAACGTTGTTTTCGACTTACAGGTATTTTTGGCAAAAACTACCTTGCGACAAAAGATTGCGGGATTGTAATTTAACTGAAAGGGGGATATATCAACAAAAAGGTGTAAGGGGTAAAATTAAAAAATGAACCCCTATCTGAAAGTAACTGATAAAAAGTGGATTTTGCCAACAAAGGACCTGCTTTACTAGAAATGATGTGTACCCCAATATAATTCGGGCTGCCCAAATCCAGGAAATTTTTAAATAGCAAACTGTTAATAATAAAATACCACTACAATTCTCACAAAGTTTTGGGTGAACTTATCCGTGTTCTTTATAATAGATTTGTTGTGTTCCCCGGGCCCCCCCCCCCGCTCCCCTCCCCGTAAATTTTACAGCGGTAAAGCTGCTTTAAAATTCTCTACTAACTACATAAAATCTTCAAATCTCTAATCTAACTAAATTGGAAGGATCACAGCTAATAGTAGAGGTTCTCTGTGAGAAATAGCTAATTTGCTGAGCTTTTGGCCACGGGCAGAGCGCAGGTCCTACCCTATGAGACGCTGAGGACACTGAGGTGAACAGGAAACGCTGCCAGAAAACGGGGTCATTTTTTTTTCCAGCCAATCGACCATACACACCCAGTCATGAGTCCACACACATCTCACCCTGCTCTATTCTGAATCTCTTTTGCGGGCCGCCAAAATTAGGAAGCGCCGAAAAAGGCCGATTTAATAGATAGCACAGTTTTTTAATTTAATTTATCGATGATCTGGAAATTTCGATCACCATAAAAACCCCTTGCCCCATTTCAACTTTGTCGATAAAAATCGCTCAACACTAGTCAGGAGAAAACAGTCTCTGATTCACATCTATAGGTAAAAGTATCGAAAGTATTAGAATTTTCCTCTAGATTTGTTCTACTTTCCTGTCTATTCTTTTTAAATGGGTCGTATATGTCCTTTTTGTTAGACTTGGCATGGATGACAGGGAAAAATTCAGGGAATACAATGAAAAACATTAGTGTGCACAAGGAGCAAAGCAGTTACATTTGAGCTCTTAGTACAATTTCTAGCTCCCCAGCAAACTGGATAAAAAGTTATTTTCTTACGAAACATTAAGATTTCAAAATGTTTTGGACTTTTCTTCCCCGTATGTCAGCAATCTTTGATTCCACTTTTATGTTATGTTTACTGTCATATAAGATGTTGCCTTTTGACTTCATTTCACACAACTTTCCTTTTCTCATCAGGTTCCAAGTAAGTTGAAGTTACAAATCACAAAAGGCAAAACAAGTTTTACTGCTTTAAAACCCCCCATTGCCCAAAATGCCTTTTCATTTTGAAATAAAATTTATTCCAGGAATTCATTCCTAAAAAGTGCTGTGAACCATTTCATTAAACCCCTTAGTACTACTACTAATAAAATTTTTGTTCTTGAATGATTTTAAACATATTCTGTATCTTGTTTTTTCCTTTAAAAAAGCATATTCAAAGAAGGAAACCAAACTTTTTTTTTTATCAATTAAAAATATATTCAATTTAGCTTTGTGTTTAAAGTGTAAGTATAGAAAAGGCATTAATGTTACATCAAAGTTTCCTGAATTGGAAGTGGGGAAAGCAGCTTGTAGCAGAATAAATTTTACAGCAGTGTTTATTAAAAGAAGCACAATGAAAACTGTCATATGATAGCTATCAAGTACTGTGGTAGTGTCACTGGTGCGGCTCCTACCCTACATTGTGATGACAAATATCAATCATATCACGTTTCCCGCCATTGAAATAATTGTGACATATTTTCCCATTTGTTATATGTAACATTAAAATCAGTAGAATGACGTAAAGAAATAATTTATGTCAAATTTAACATCAGACATTTTAATCCATAATTATATAGTTATGTACAGTATATTTTTATTGTCTTACTGGATGAAGTAACAGAAGGGATACTGAATATCATTTGTGCTTGACAGTACAATTTTCTATGCCAAGAATTTCTGTATTTTGTAATTATTATCTGGGCATGTGATGCGTATTTTGCAATTCCATTGAAATCCAAGATATTACTTAAAAAAGATAGGAGAAATAAATGGGGAATTGTATGGTTATGAACAAGCCATTGATCCTCAGTTACTTGATGTTTAAAGCTGTTAGATTTTCTTGATTCCAATTTCCATGCTATGGATTTAGCCATCACAGATTTCATTGTGACCTACTTGACTTAAAAGGGTTGTTGCACTACAAGGATTGCTTTTTATATTAAAGATATTGCAAATATGTATCCATCAACAGTGTTCTACCTATTCCTAGATAGCCCCTCTTGTATGGGCTGCATCAGCTCTTCAGGTCGCTATAGCAAACTGTTTGATCATCGCTGTTTGCAGTGTGGTCGCTATAGCTAAAGACCTCAACAGCTCGTCACTGCCGGCCAGTAGAAGCCAGTAAAGCCAGTAAACGCCCCTGAATTAAAAAATGAAACTGAGAAAACAGGACTGAAGAAAGATGAATTGATGTAGGGAGACAACCTCTTTAAGGAAAACAATTAAGTATTTCTTGATGTACGACAACTGTATTCAATTTACAGTGAGTACAAAAGGAATATCCATGTGGTACACACTGGAAAATAGGTGTAACATTTGTCCAAAAAAAAAAACATTAAAGGGGTTGTCTCACGACTGGATTTCATCCTTCCTTGGTGCTGTCTTCAGAGCTGGAGTTTTGAAATCATGGGCGGGAGTACTGGCTTCCTCGAGTCCTCTCCCCCCTCCCTTCATCTAGGTGACGTCATGCTGCTGTGCTCGCTCCCGATGCTAAAACAGCATTGGAAGGGAGAACATCTCAGATCACAGAGTTCTCTTTCCCCTGCTGCTGACCATTCAATAGCATCCACCGTGTACACAGCACATATTTCTCTCCCCGTACATGACAGCACGCAGGGCAGGCGATTACCCTGTCCAGGGGTTCCCAGCACAGGGAATTGGGCAAGGGGGGAGCGATTCAAATAATCTCTGATGTGACTAGCTGCCGGGGCTGGGCAGCCTGTTGTCTTTTCTTTCTTGTCTGGAGTTATCTCACTGCTGTGTCTGTCTGTGTCTCTGCTTAATTACTATTCACTGACTGTTAACTATTTCCTGCCCGAATCATTCACTTCAGCAGTGAAGCTGGTTAGGTAAACAGGAGAGTGAATGCTAATTAGGCAGACTCAGAGCTGAATGACATGGGCAGGAAATAGTTAACAGCAGTGAATAATTAGGCTGAGACACAGATAAGGCAGCAGGGGAGATGACAGGGGCTGCTAGTATGCCTGCTCTAAATCACTGCTCTGTGCAGTAGGCAGAGCGAGGACAGAGAGAGAACGGACAGGAGATAGTTAAACTTGCGTTTTTGCTCCCGACTGGACCTGCTGTGATAAGATGCCGGAGATACAGCCTATGAGAGAGAACAAGCAGGTCTGTGACTATAGAGACCTCAGCAGCCCCTGAAGCCACTAAAAGCCAGTTATCTAGAAATCAGTAGGAGATTTGTTATTGACATATATTGCAAACTTGCTTGTTTTTTGAAGATCTTTAATTTGAATGACAATCTTTGTAGTGAGACAACCCCTTTAAGCTTGTAAAATTAGTAAAGTAAGTGGCATATTTACTGCCGGTAGGAAGGTCTTCCTGCTTGCAAATCGCATCAGAAATGGGAGTACACTTTTTTAATGAACAATCCAAAGAGGAAACAAACTGCAAATGTAATAATGTCTGCCACTTATACAAATAAATTGCCGACTGAGCAATAGCTGGCCAGGCCAAGTCAGCCAGAATTAGAGTTACTTTTATGGCTAATGGACGTAATAATCTTTCCCCTTGTATAAAACCTCTGCCTCCCTAACCTCCCTGCTGGTGACTGAAGGCAGCTAGAATTCTACTCCGTATGTTCACAGGGCATATTGCAGTGCACACAGATACGTGTCTCAATACTTTTTTTTTTTTTCACATTAAAAAAACCCGCAAGGTTTATTGAGACAGGAAGAAAAGATGGTACAAACCAATATGCATTAAGTACACTCAAAGCAGAGGGATGCATAATTAACACAGTTCCAAGGATGTAGTAGAATGAGTTCTGGCATTCATAAAAAACTAAAGTTCTCAAAAATAACAATAGACACCAAACAAACGGTAATGGATCCAGCGATGACAATGTAACCAAGGCTTCTTTTATTAATACATATATGGGAGGGTACAGTGGGGTACAGACATCCCATATATGTATTCATAAAAGAAGCCTTGGTTATATCGTCATCGCTGGATCCATTACCGTTTGTTTGGTGTCTATTGCATGGAGCCGAGACTGGAGGCCAGGAACCTGGGCAGAGACGAACCTGCAGGCAGAGCTGGAGCCTTAATCCTATACACACATGTGAATTGGAGTGGTGAGCTTGAAACTTTTGCTTTATTAGAAGCTATCTCATAAATAACAATGCAGATCGTGATATGCAAATGACAAACTTAAAAACAAATAAGAACAAATAGCTGTAATTGGAAATGTTCTACCGACAGTCCAGGCTGTAAGTAGGAACATAAAGTAACACAGAAAGATGAAGGTACCCATGTGGTGCCCCAGATCCTCCATTCTCCCGTAGATAGGGGGAGAAAGAGCAGAGCAAAACCGGGAAAAAGAAAGGAGGAGGGGGAGTAATGCTATGTGATGTCATGGTCCAATCTAGGAATACAAAGATCCCCAACCATGTCAGACCCTTATTATGCAGGGTCACAATAATAACCTCCACCGTTCCTCTGGTGGTGCTGGGTAACTCAAAGGAAAGCTGCACATGGATTGACCATCAGACACTAAAACACCTTAAAAAAAACTTAGGGTAAAATGGGAATCAGCCAGTAGGGATCAGGGGGGCCCCCCCACCACTCACCCGGACAGCAGGTCGGTCAACACTGAGCTGGAAATGTACAGGCTAGCAAAAGCTGGCATAGTGGGTAGTCTCACAAAATTTTAACCAATCACCCCATACCTTATGAAACATCACACCATCACCCACCGAATCACACCTAATCTCCTCCCATCTGCAGGTTCTGTGTATCTCCTCGAACCAGTCCGTTATAGAAGGAGGGGTTGCGGATCTCCATAATTTAGGGATAACAGCCTTAGCGGCGTTCAACAGGAAGACAATTAGTCTACCTTTGATGGAGCGGGGAGAATCACGAATTAGCATAAAAAGTAGGACAGTCGGATCATTAGCCAACTTTTCACCCGATATCAAGCCAATTATGTGGATAACCCTAATCCAAAAAAGGCTGGAGGGAAGAACACTTCCACCATGTGTGCAGCATCGTGCCCTCCTCCCTCTGGCACCTCCAACACAGATTTGAAACAGAGGGGTATATAGTGTGCAGAAGCGAGGGGACTCTATACCATCTTGGGATGACCTTATAATTTAGTTCTTGAATTCTTACGGAAACTGAGGTCCTACTAGCCAATGACAGCACTTGCGCCCATTCGTCCTCGGAGAGCTCCCTAGAGATTTCCCTCTCCCACGCTAATTGAAAGCTAAGCTTAGCGAATGCCCCCATCTGTGTCAGCAGACCATAAATCCTAGACAACAAATGAGTGGAAAATGGGAGTCGGCAACACCAATTTTCAAAGGTAGAAAGAGCTCGAGTGAATGCAAAGGGTCTCTGGTAGGCCGAACACAGACTGAGGAGCTGATAATAATGTAATCTCGAGAGTCTGGGGCATCCAAACTCAGCCCTCAATGCAGGATACGATTTGATCGTCCCGCCACAATATATATCCTTGAAAACCCCAAATCCTCTCTCTCCTCCCAAACCCAGTCCCACAAAACTCAACGCCTCTGGGATTCCAGGGTTACCAGTGAGTGGGGTAAGAGGACCTCCTGGCTTCAGGATGGGCCTAGAGGAAGGGAAAGATCTAAGTATTCGTACAGTTGTCTGCGTAATGAGAGGGAGAGATATCAACCGCTTTTTGGGAAGCCACAGGGGGGGCAACCAGGGGACTGCCGCTGTCGGGGATCCGTATAGCTCGGTTTTGATTTGAACCCAGGACTTAGAAGTGGAGTTATGAAAGCTATCTAACATTCTGACTGCTGATGCCGCTAAATAATAAGCCTGAAAGTTCGGAATTGAGAGCCCGCCTTCCGCTTTAGGTTTCATCAAGATGGTTCTAGAAATCCTTGGGTGCTTGTGCGCCCAGACAAACTGCATGATCAGACTATGCAGGGAACGAAAGAAAGACTTAGAGAGAAGAACCGGTATGGTCTGAAAAAGGTACAGCGACCTGGGGAGTATGTTCATCTTAACTATGTTGATTCGCCCCATCCAGGAGAAATCTTTATTATTCCACCTGGAGAGGTCGACTCGCATTGAATTGACAATGGGTGGAAAATTGAGATCAAATATTTTGTCCAAGTTCGCGGGGATATTGACCCCCAAATATTTAATATGCGAGGGAGCCCAGGAAAAGGAATAATTGTCCTTCAGCCAAGCCACTTCCTCTGGGGGGAGAGAAACATTCAAAGCCATACTTTTAGCCATGTTCACTTTGTGATTACTAAATGACCCAAAGGAGCGTAACACCTGAAGAATGAAGGGGAGAGAGACGTGAGGTTCTGTGACATATAGTAGCAGATCGTCTGCAAAGGCTGAGCATTTCACATCAGACCTGCCACACTTTATCCCATGAATGGAAGTGGTCATGCGGATGTCCTGCAGTAAATGCTCTATGACTAGGGCATACAGGAGAGGGGAGAGGGAACATCCCTGCCTGGTACCATTGCGTATAGAGAACGGAGAGGAAAGCGTGCCGTTTACCCGAACCTGTGCTTGTGGGTGACGATAAAGAGCGAGGATCTTATCATGGAGGATCGGGCCTATACCCATAGCAGTGAGAGCCCCTGAAATGAAAGACCAATCGACCCGATCGAAGGCCTTTTCTGCGTCCAGGGAGAGTAACATGCAAGGGAGTCCCGACCTACGAGCATGATTAATTAATGCAAAAGTTTTGAGAGTGTTATCTCTCGCTTCTCTCGTAGGGATGAAGCCCACTTGATCTAGATGGATACGGCTACCTAGCAGGGGATTCAACCGCAGGGTAATAAGTTTGGCAAATATTTTTACGTCGGTGTTAATTAAATAAATTGGGCGATAGTTCTGACACAGGGCTGAATCTTTCCCTTCTTTAGGGATGACCATAATGTGGGCTTTGAGGGAATCCGGGACAAAAGGAGAGAAGTGGGAAACCGAATTGAAGTTGAGCAAAATAGGAGGGGCTAGGTCCTCCTGTAAGACTTTATAGATCTTTGCCGTGAAGCCATCTGGGCCTGGACTTTTACCCGTCGGTAATGAGGTGATAGCTGCCTGGAGCTCCTGATGAGAGAAAGGAGTTTCCAGAGAGTTGGCGACCTCAGACGAGAGTGTCGGGTTAGCTGTGCGCTTAAATAGTCCTGCAACGCTGACGAGAATCCTGCACTATCGGTTCCCAGAGTCGGCCTAGGAAGATTGTAAAGGTTCGAATAGTATTCTTGGAATACTGTTAAAATGTCCTCAGTTAGATGTAACAGTTTCCCCTCTGCCGTTTTGATCTGAGGGACGAACAGGGATGCTCTTTTTTCCCTTAGTGCCCGTGCCAGATATCTACCCGGTTTGTTGCTCTATTCGTAAAAGCCCGCCTCACGCACCTGCCGGAACCGCTTGTTTTTACACTCCATTAACACCAGAACTGCATGACGGAGCTTGAGCAAGATTCTCAGGTCAGACTCAGATCCCGAAGCCTTATGAGTAGTGTTAAGCAATTATTATCGACAAAGTTGAAATTGGCACAGTATTTACGTTGATCGGATTTTTAGATCACGCGATAATTTAGATTAAAATCAGTGCATAATCTATTAATATCGCGCCATTTTCGGTGCTTCCTGTCATTTTGGCGGCCAGCAAATCAGCTTACAGAATAGAGCAGGGTGAGATGTGTGTGCGACGTCATGACTGGGATGTGTATGGTTGCGATTGGCTGGAAAAATCACATGACCTCGTTTTACATAGAACAGCCCTTCCTGTTCATGATCAGTGTGTGTCAGTATCTCAAAGCAGTAGGATGTGCGCTCTGCCTCTGTGCAAACAGCTCAGCAAAATTATTCTATTTGTTCACAGAGACAGCTCTACTTTTAGCTGTGATCCTTAGAACTTAGTTAGATCAGAGATTTGCAGATTTTAGGTAGTTAGGCAGAGAATTTTAAAGGAGCATCTACTGCTGTAAAGTCACGGGGTGGAATAGGTGGGAGCGGGCGGGGGGGGGGGCTGCGGGCGAACACAGACAAGCTCTTTTAAGAATACTGGATATTGTATTGCAGACATTGCATTGCAATAGCTTTATTATTAATAGTTTACTGTTGAAATATTACTTGGATATTGGGCAGCCTGAACTTATATTAGGATACAGATCTTTTCTAGTAACTGCAGGTCTATTTGTTAGGTGAAAAACTCCACTTTTATTATCAGTATACATTTCGGATAGGGGTTCTTTTTCAATTTGCCCAGTCCAGCTTTGTTAGTAGTGCCCCACCTTGCAAGTTATTAAATTTGAATCCAGCAAATTTTGTAGTCACCAACAAGGTGAATTGATAGGTGCAAAAATACCTTTTATTATCGTTTACACATTTCAGATACGTGTTTTATCACTTTTGTTCCAGTCCAGCTTTGTGATAGAACCTCTTGGCAGTTAAATTTGAATCCAGCAATTGTGTAGTCACCATAGGTGGAATTGAATTGATTGGTGCCCAAAAATACCTGTTATTATCCGTATACATTTCTGATACATGTTTTTTGACTTTTGACCATGGCCAGATTTGTTGATAGAGCCACCTTGCAGTTTTAAATTTGAATTCCAGGCAATTGTGTAGTCACCACAAGTGAATTGATAGGTGCCTAAATACCTTTTATTATCCGTATACATTTCGGATACGTGTTTTTTGCACTTTTGCCAGTCAAGATTTGTTCGATAGAAGCCAACCTTGACACGTTAAATTTCAATACAGCAATTGTGTTATCACCAAGGTTGGATTGATAGGTGCCAAAAATACCTTTTATTATCCGTTATACATTTCAGATACGTGTTTTTTGCACGTTTGCCCAGTAAGATTTTTTGATTGAGCCACCTTGCAGTTAAATTTCAATACAGCCTTGTGTAGTAACACAGTGAATTGATAGGTACCAAAAATAACTTTTATATCCGTTTATACATTTCAGATACGTGTTTTTTTGACATTTGCCCAGGTCATGATTTGTGATAGAGGCCACCTGTGCAGTTAAATTTCAATACAAGCAATTGTTGTAGTCACACACAGGTGAATGGAAATTGGTAGGTGCCAAAAATACCTTTTATTATCCGTATACTTTCAGATACGTGTTTTTGCACTTTTGCCCAGTCCAGATTTGTTGATAGAGCCACATTGCAGTTAGATTTCAATACAGCAATGTGTAGTCACCACATGTGATGATTAGGTGCAAAATACCTTTCTATTTCCGTATACATTTCAGGATACCTGTTTTTTTGCACTTTTGCCAGTCCAACTTTGTTGTTGATAAGCCTACCTTGCTGTAAATATGAATCCAGCAATTATTGTTTTGATTTGAGGGATTTGAGAATAGCTGTGAGTTGCCGTCTTTATATAATAAGAGACGTTCCAAAAACTCTTCCATACACTTCTCAAATTTTATCTTTTGAACAAGGAGTTGAACTGCAGGTGGTAGCGAGGCAAAGAGGGGTGTTAGGCACTTGGAAGATAGAGGTCGAGAGAAGGTGTCCTTCCTCAGTGCTGGCGACAACACGCAAGCCAAGGCGGATGTAGGTTGCAGGACCGTCAGGGGCCTGTCACTAGCTAGGGTCAGGCGCCCTGTTAATCTCAGTAAACGGTGACAGCGTCGCCAACCTGTTCTTCAGTGGTTAATGCAACCTTGCATCAGCAGTCTTAACCTCTCGTCCTCATCAGACACGGGCCAAAATGCGTCATCAGCATGTCCAAATGAAGCGAAGGCAAGCCCAATGTCAACTCGTGTAACCACCACTGTGGATAATCCACCTTTTCTGAAGACATCTTTGATGACAAAATGCGGTTGGGGGGTCAGAAGCATGTTGTAAAAGATCAAGAGGCAAAGAGGATGATTTTCCTACTGCCTTGACGCCAGTTAATGATGCCATCAGAAGGAGGAGAAGGAAGCGAGTCATCGGTAAAAATCCGGGCGGTACGTGCAACGCCTTGCAGGTTCCCTCTTGCTTGTTGTGCCAGCAGCCTCCCTGATGCAGAATGTCAGACGATGATGTCACCTGTGTTGATGGATGATGATGATACGAGTCATTAGCGGATCCTCAATGTGGTTATTGTTTCCGCGATTTGCTTTGCGAGGCTGCTTCATCACTGGGGAGAGACGACGATGGGGTGTATGAGTGTCAATACGGGTCCGCCTCAAAAAGGGAGAGGAGCTGGTCGCAGAGAAGTCCCGCTGATATGATCTCCGCAGCAATGGTCAGCGGAAACCCCGATCTCACTTATCGCCTGTCAAGAAAGGTCCTCTCAAGCTAGTCCTTCTTTGAGCAAGCTCTGATTCACACCGCTCCTCAGGGTGGGGGGGGGGATGTCATTTGCCAGCTCCTTTGACCGGTAACGCAATAGAGTAGAGGCAAGAATCTTAGGTGTTTAAACCCACCACCACATGTCTAGTCAAATGCAGGAATGCAGAGTTGAAATGGAGGGCAACACTTGGCCAAAAAGGCTCAGACGACGCCGGGATGTCCAACCACTGTGTACCCCCTTCTGTCTCCGCCTACCTCATCCTCCGGCCACCACCAAGCGTTCCTCAGCTGACATGTCTCTCACAGTCTGATGATCAGGGATCAACAATCGCTTCAAGCTCCACCGTCACCCGAGTACCACCAGCACCCACCAGGAGACCCATCCTACCCCTTCTCTCCCGCCTAGTTTGGATGACCTTGCACGCCGTACAGCGGCAATCTAAGCGAGCCTCTCGCCTTCTGACCCTCCAGGTTGGGAGCAGAATGAAACACTTTAACCCAACCCCTCGCACCCAAAGCCAAAAGCCTGACTGTCGGCATTGCCAGGCTTTTGGTCCTTGGGAAATTGTATGCCTTTCGCATCTGGTGGACAGTGCAGATGGGTTCCGCTAACGTCATGGCCCTGCCTGGCCCCCTAATATCCAGATGCCGAGCAGGTCATTTCTTTGCCAAAAAGCCGTCCTGCCCTGGCAGCCAAGTGTGCATCTAATTTCAAAACGCCGTTGTCTGCATCTGTGTCATGGAAAAAGTCGCACCATCTCACCACTGACACTTGGACTAGTAAGCAGGCCAAGGCCACTATATCTGCACTGTGACAGTCACTGGGTTGAGCTGGATGGATGCTCTCTGGGGTTGGACGGTGGGCTCTCATGCTCGGCGCTCGCTCTTCAAAACCGCAGGGATGGCGCAGGGTCTTTTCCCCCAAAGTCCTCTGGTGGCATCCACGTGCCAGAGAAACCAGGCATGTTGAAAATTAATCTGTTCTTGGAGAAGGACCATTCCACACAACAGGTCAGGAGCTGTGGACGCTCTCCGCAACGAGATCCCGAGCGCTGGACGGGTGGACAAGAACTCTGTGCCAGGCAGGTGGGGCGATATAACGGGCGAAATCTGCTGGCCGCCCTTAAGATCGGTAGGCTGGAGCACATCCCTTGCCTGGCAACATGTCATGAACCTCGTCGTTCCAGAAATTTCTAAAGCGTACCCAGGTTCTTTGGACTCGCCTGTGAAGAAGGATCGAGGTTGAGTTCGCACTTCCGCCATTCGAACCCAGCTTCGTCACATGCCATGGCTGCGTTGCAGCGTCACGCTCGGCCTCCCCGTCACTGTCTCATTGTTGACTGTGGCAACACGCTTTGGAATTCCACCCTCACATGCTCCAGCGATTGTGGGAGAGCAGCTCGCAAATGCCAATTACGCAGTACGATAGTGACACAGTGGCCTGACAAGCAGCGGATGCGGACATCGGGGTGTTGGCCATCGAGAGTGGAGACAGTGATATAGAGCTCTGCGCCATCCTTGCCGTTTTGAAGAAGCCACCAAATGGTTCAGTTGCGGACGATGCCCTTGTTCAGCATGAGCATTGTTGTGATTCGTGAGTTCTGGAACGTTCGTTGGAACACTCTGAAACATCAGGTCCCCGCCAGCAACGGAGGTGGAGACGGACACGATGCGGACACGGAGCCTTTCTCTCCGTCGAATCCCACAAGGCCGAACAGTATCTCAATTTTATCGGTCTTCATTAGGCAGTGCGTTCGGGGTCAGGGCTAGTGCAAGGGCAAGTCTGCGGCAAGTCAGGGATGTGCTTGATGCCTGTGTCGGAGGGAAGCGGACTATGCGAGGAGGACGGAGGTCTTCCTAGACACAGACGTTACGACGTCCCTGCCTTGGAAACCCAGGTTGGGCGCGAATTTGGGCGGATGTCGCGAAGGTAGAAGAACTTGAGCGTTTTGCTAGTGCCCCTCGACCACGACTGGCTATGGGATATCAGGCTCCATCTCTCACATGAGTGCTTGGATGCTCATTTCCTTCAAATGATCCGCGCATTAGGCCATCAAAAAATGAAACAACAGTTAACTGGGTGGCCTGACCCTCTGGATCCACGTGACAAACAAAACTCCGCCACACTTTCCTTCAACCCACCCAAATAGAGAGTAAAAATGCAGGAAATGGTGACTTTGCGATTGAATAATCAAACTGAGGACATCTGTTGCCGTCCGCATTCGGCTGCTTCTCGTTCCTCAAAGATGTCTCGGTGGATCAAACAAGTTCCAGCGAAGCGGACAGCAGTAGAGTGCCAAGTAGCAATTGTTCCAGCAGCAGCAGCAGCAGCAGGCAAAGGTGGCAGAAGCTAATGGGTGACCTCTGGCAAGCTTTATTTACAACCTCACTGCAAACGCATGCACTGCAGGGCACACATCCCAACACACAGAGCCAGCTTTAAGATCATGGTGCTCGATATCTTGCGTGTGTCTCAACACCGATGTGTTTTTGTAAGTGTCCGGGAACCAAATAGCGTTGCTGGGTATCAAAAAATGGACGAATGGCCCTGGAGCTCGCTCGCCATACGATATAGAGGTGTTGTCCTGCCCACTCGCTCATGCTAGCGTCATTATTGATGCATCCGCGCTACTCTACAGCACAGCTGGAGGAGATTCTATTACAGACATCGGCTAATCCGCTGTCCTACAGATAAGTGTGGATCGTTTGACTTGCATGTCAATGATTGAAGTGCAGGCCTTGGATCTACATGATGATGTTGATGGCGCCCAATGCGAGGTCACCGATTAGTTGCACGGTGTCTACTTCACATTCCTCTTCAAAATGGTCCTCTTTGTAAAACTTTTGTGTTTTTAAAATGATCATTTCTTACTGCATCTTTTTATTTCCTCGGCGGTGTCCCAACTAAGTTAATTTTAATGGTTTTGCTGTGAGGAGACTGTAAAAGACGCAAGGTATTTCATGAAACACCGGTTTTTCTATTTACTCACTTTATCTTTAGAAGTTTTGCATTGATCAGTTTTGGTGGTCATGTTGCTGTAGGGTTACAGCTATTAATTATGGTCCTTTTGGAACAGAACATGGGGGGCTTTGTGAAGTGGCATTTCTCCTCTAAATTTTTAACAGTGGTGAGAAGTCATATTTATAATTTGTGTTGGGGTCATGTGTGCGGGAGAGTACAGTCTAATAATTCATGGTCATTTGGAAAGAGAAAATGTGGTTTTAAGTGCCAATTCTCCTTCTCACATTTTATATCACGTGGCCTGGAAGTCAATTATTATATATTTTTTGGGTGATGATGTCTTATGCAATATGCAGCCTCACTACTACAGGAGATCCTATTCTAAAAAAAAATGAGATGTTTTAACAGACATTTGTTCTTCAATCATTGTCGAAAAGTGGCTGAAAGGGTTAATTTTAGAGATTTTTGATTTTTTGGGAGGCATTTTGCCTAGTGACATGCAGCTATAGTATCAGGGTTTCCTATATGTTATAAAAGAAATAGGTTTCTAACACAGACATTAGTTTCTTCACTATATGTTGTCAAAAGTGGCTCATGAGGTCATTGTTTTGACTTTTTTGGGGGATTTGCTGATAGAACATGCAGCTGTGAGACTACAGTCGCGTATAAGTGTAAAAAATGTTGGTTTCTAGAATCAGGCTCCATTTTGCGTCTTCACTCAATGTGCAAGAGTTGGTCAGTAGGGTGATCGGTGTGCTGTCAGAAACAGGTCATAAGGATAGGACATGTTAGTGTGGTACACGCATATTGCAAATGACCTTGTTTTTGTGACTCTCGAAGAGATCTTTAAGACATAGCAGCAATCCTCTGTATTGACGACAACCCAATTTAATACGTATAAGAAAATGAGTAGAAACAGATAGGACTATAGGGTGGAGATTCCATCCTATTTTTGAGTAAAAATGTGATCTTTGTTATCGAATTAATAGACGACTATAACAAACGTGCGCATGTTGTATCAAAATAGCTGGCGTTAAAAATAAATTTCCGGCTGGAATTGTACAAGGGAAGGTGTACGCAGGAAGTGACTTGACCAGATGTAGGTTATTCAGAGGGATTTGGAGTATGGGCACGGACAGAGAACAGTAAGTAACAGAGACAAATTTTCTCCATCGCTCACGTTGAGTAAACTCTGAGAATAAAAGATTAGCCAATGTAAAAGCGGCACCTGAAGTGGAAAAGAGCTGTTACCACATCGAGTGAGATCACAGAATGGAAAGACTCTAATTGTGTGCCGCACTCCTCTACGGAGTTGTATGGGGCATAAGCGGCTACCCAGGTCTCTGACTGTGTGTACGGAGGAAGGCTGGGAGGTCTACTCCACACTTCCGCACCTCTGCTTCAAGCAAGACTTTTAGTTGCTGCGTCTGAAAGGCATTTTTACCGTGTAAAGTTGCATGACGTGATGCCAGCTGGGCTTCACTGCTACCTCCCCATCTTGTAACTCCGGCTCCTGGCAGCCAGAGAGAACCTGCGTGTTAATAGATGAACAGATACAGCTATTGTGCTGTCTCGTGACCGCACACATTGTAAGTACTGGCCCTAGAGCAAGCTGGACTGCCCGTGTTAACAGATGGCGATGGCAGCTACTGGATCTCACGGTTGAGACGCTGCACCTCTCCAGTGAAGAGAACCACATCCAATATAGAGAGAGAGTCCACAATAAATGAATAAGAAACGGGTGAATCAGGAGAGCTTCAATATGTGTCTCTAAAACAATAGATATGAAATAAAAATGGTGTGTTTCTGTGGAGGTGTGTAAGTTCTAGCTGTCAAAGAAAGGGCCCCTTGGGCTGGACACAGAAAAATTGCACATGATTGACGGCTTAAAATTTTCTGGGGCTGGTCGTCACTATGGGGTCGCTTACATTTGTATTCCAGGGGAGTCTGTCCCTAATCACTGAACTGAAGGATTTGGTGTAAAAATGAAACCATGAAGTGATTGGTGAATCACTCTCTGAAGTCAGGAGGGGCTAAGATGTCTTTCTCAAACTAAGAAGTGTTTTGGGGATGATTAGGTAGCAGATTTTTATTACTGTATGGGGATGTTGTGAGAGAGACGCTGAATTAACACATCTCTACTCGTGTTAATTCTCACATACCTTTAACAACTGCTGGGAGGCTGTATGTTGACTATGTTTTCTCCTCGTTGTATATATCTTCTAATGTCAAAAGTGATATTTAGTGTAATATAAGCCCTGTAGATACTTGGTCCCAGAATGGTACGACACGACATTAACCCCTACAAGTATAAATAAAACTTCCCTAAAATAAATTATGTAAACAAATGTCAGTTACCAAAACAATATACTTAAAATGACAGTCATGTACTAAAATAGCATAGTGCCACTTTGTGATCTGTGGGTCTCAAAAACAGGTTTAGGGGTCATGCTGTGGCCCAGGACAGGTTTAGTCAATGTCAGTGAAACTTAAAATGGTGGTTGAAAGACTCCTTTTTCGGCACTTTTTAATCTGGGGTCATGCAAGGTTTGGGGCATCATGCTGTGGCCAGGACAGTTATACGGTTCAATGTTCCAGTGGAAACTAAAATGGTGGTTGAAAGACTCCTATTTTCCGGCACTTTTTAATCTGTGAGTCAGACAGGTTTAATGTCAATTTGCGTACAGGACAGATGATAGTCAATCGTCAGTTCACTAAAATGGTGGTTGAAAGACTTCTTTTTCCGGCACTTTTTAATCTGGAGGGGGTACTCGCGCGGTTTGGGGCTCATGCGCTTGTGGCCAGGCCAGGGTTAGTCTATGAGATCCAGTGAAAAACTAAAATGGTGGTTCAAAGACTCTTTTTTGCGTCACTTTTTAAATCTGGGGCTCATGCAGGTTTGGGGCTAGAGATGGGAGAATTGATTCTAACAAAGTGGAATTCGTTTAGAGTTTCAGGAAAACTTCGCGGTTCTGAACGAGTCGAAAACTTGGGGGTACTTTCGGGTGAACGGAAGGGGGTTTTAAGTGTGCTTTTCATTGGATAAATTGGGTCTGCGAGCACATGGGCGTTATATGGGGCAAGAACTCTGGGAGGATGAAGGGCATAGCACCTGCATGACATGTTGCAGAGATGAAGCGTCAGAGAACGGCGTGATTCTGTGACGTCACCGCACTAATAAGTACCGGCGCTGTACTCTGGGAGTTCACACTCCTCTCACTGTACTGATTCAGGGGAAGGTGCTGCTTTCGGCTGATAGCTCTTATTGAAGAATTGATTTTTTATACAGGAGATTTTTGTCGGGGTGTCTCAGCTTGGTCTCATGAGACTGCTTCTATTAACGTTATATTTCTGATTTTTTGGTATTGGATCTGAGAATCAGTGTGCGTCCACTGAGCTGCATATAATTTAAATCCTATCTGCTCAATGCACATGGAATATTCCACAGGGGCGTATCTAAGCAGTTCTGTTGTATATTAATTAAGAAACTCAGCGTTTTTACAATACAAATACCACTTCTTTTGGCTGCTCAATCTCCTTTGGCACACCTTTACATCAGGGGTAATTAAACGTTGTTTTTCGGCTTTGGTGACTCCAAAGGAAAAACGTTCATTTTCTCCCGCCAAAAATTTTATACATTTTTTCCTGTAGCCTAATTCACAAGCAAAGTTAACTTACAATTTTATCTCTTGTTGTGTAGTGTAAAAAAATCACGGCATTGGAACACGCTACAAGCTAGTTGCTTTGTGGTGGCCTCTAAAATTCTTGGCGCATAATAGACATCCCTGAGGGGTGATTAAGGTGTTGTTTTTCAGCTGTGGTGAATCCAACAAACCATTCATTTTCAACGCCCAAAATATATACATTTTTTCCTCGTAGCCTAATGTTCACAAGCAAAGGTTACTCACAATTTTATCTATTGTGTGTAGCGTAAAAAACACGGCATTGTAACACGCTACAAAACTAGTAGTTTGTGAGTGGCTCATTCTTTGGCGCAATTTAATCCAGGGGTTAATTAAGCAGTTGTTTTTCAGCTGTGGTGACTCCGGAAACCGTCATTTTCACCGCCAAAATATTACATTTTTCCTGTAGCCTAATTCACATGCAAAGATATTAATTACATTTTATCTCTTGTGTTAGCGTAAAAGAAACACGTAGATGTAACACAGCACAAAGGCTAGTAGTTTGTGTGGTCATTCTTGCGCAATTTACATTCCAGGGGTTAATTAGCATTGTTCTTCAGCTGTGGTGACTCCCAAGAAACGTCATATTTACACGCCAAAATATTATACATTTTTCCTGTAGCCTATCACAAGCAAAGGTTACTCACCAATTTAATCTCTTGTTGTGTAGACGATAAAAAACACTGCATCTGTAACACGCTACACAACTATTAGTTTGTGGTGGCTCAATTCTTTGGTGCAATTTTACATCCAGGGTGTTAATATGACATTGTGTTTTTTCAGCTGTGGCAAGCTGTGGTTTGACTCAAGAAACCGTCTTTTTCACCGCCAAAATATCATACATTTTTTCCTGTAGCCTAATTCACATGCAAAGGTTAATTACCAATTTTATTCTTTGTTGTGGTAGCGTAAAAAACACGGATTGTAACACTTATTACCAAAGCTAGTAGTTTGTGGCTGGCTCAATTCTCTTGGCGCATTTACATCCATGGGGTTAATTAGCGTTCGTTTTTCAGCTGTGGGGACTCCAAGAACCGTCCTTTTTCACCGCCAAAGAAATACTATACATTTTTCCTTGTAGCCTATTTCAACAAGCAAAGTTATTACAATTTTATCTCTTGTTGTGTAGCGTAAAATAAAACACGGCATTGTAAACACAGCTACAAAGCTCAGTAGTTTTGTCGGTGGCTCAATTCTTTGGCGCATTTCTCTTCTCTAAGGTAACCAAGTATTTTCTGCACAGTTGCATCAGTAAAAGAAAAATCTCTATTTTTCATGCCACAGAAGAAATTCTGTAGCATAATTCATATCCGGAAGGTTAATTAAGCCTTTGCATTAAGTAAAATACACAGAGTTTTTATCGGCACATATCAAAGTAAATTTTTTCCCCCCTCGCCCCCGCGTCCGGCATTTTGTGTGAGCGCCAATTATATCCAAGGGTTACCCAAGCTTGTTACTGGTTCATTTGGAGTTCAAATACAGGGTTATATTTATCATGCTTACAGATATCTTTGATAAATCAACAAGTGTTCTGTACATTTTAGAACAGCGCCTATGTCAGACGAGAGAGGTGGCAGGCTCAGCACCGTTCGTCACCCCCCAATCACAGGCGAGGTGCTAGTGGCACAAAACATTCTGGAAACACGGCCAGGTAGCAGACAGCAAGGCGATGTCGCAGAGGGTCACTCAGGGTGAGGCCAAGAATCTGAACGCTGTCACTCTAGCGGACCGTTGTGTTGTTCAGTCAACCCAGGGTCTAGGTTGGGTTGACTAGGTCATCCACTTCACTCCAGATGACATCTGACAACCCAGCAAGAGGCACGGTCGGGAAAGTCATCAATAGACAAAATCAGTGGCACACTAAAAGTGTGTAAGCTGAAACTAAAGGTATATTAATAGTGAATATTGGAAATGCGCTTACATGCTAAGGAAAATATGAAAAACCTGGCGAAGTCTTAGTTGTAGGTGAACGTCAGAACTAAACAACGTCTAAGTTGGAATGGCCCGTGAGCGGCGTCAGGGCCCTCACCTGTCTCAGCCCGCCTCTGTCCCATCGGTTCCCTTCAGCAGAGATCTTACTATGGTGGTCTGGATCAGCGCCACCTATATAGCGAGGATGACAATGTGAGGAGGTGACAGTCAGCAGCTACTTGGCAGCATAATAAATGGGCACGATTATCCCTGCTTCTCTGCGTGGCGGCAAGTATAGATGTTAGAGAGTGGCATGGGAGGGTATGTTGTGAGGGGTCAGCCTCAGCATACCAAGACGGTGATGAGGACACAGTGACGATGAAACACAAAATTAGATGATGATGTTGGTCCGACAGCACTTGGGAGCCGGGTGAAGCAACGGGCGTTCATTCGACGTCAGGAGAAATATTTGAGTGGCACGACAGCTTGCGCGTCAGGCAGCGGCGCAGCAGAAGTGGGTTGTGTGGCAGTGAGTCAGCAGCGATAGAGCAGTGCACGACGGTCGGGAGCCAAGCGGCCACGGGTAGAATAGAAAACCCTCGCTTCGCAGGTCCAGACGAGGCGTGGCTACAGGGCTCAGCGTACTAGCGAGGGCAGGTGAGTAGCTCACTCTCGTGGGAGCATTGGTGGTGAAAATCAGCACGTACTCGGCGGTTGGCTGTTCTTTGCGTAAGACACTCCCGGAGGAAGACCGGAATATGGGTATATGTAGAGATTCAGTGGGCAGAAAGTGATGCAGTTGCCAGGGAAGCTTAAACATTGGCACCACGGCCCTGCATCATCACTATGCAGCGGGTTCACCATCCAGTGGCCTGGGAGAAATCATGGCTCAGAATGTGGTGGTCCAATCCTGCACGCAGCCGCGAGCAGCAGCGGCCAGTGGCATGGCTGCCATTGCATAGAACAGTCAATGCTCCAACACCTCTGTAGAATGGGAGCTGTTTCTCTTTGACATCCTGTCTCCCGGTACAGATAGCTCCTGCGCCTCGTCTACTCATGGCGCCAGCTCAGTCGAGTTCAGCGATAGGCGATTGCACTCAAAGAGACATCAGTATGTGTCTGAACATCCAAAGGTGCAGCAGAACTGACCGTGCCGACCTGGTACCAAGTTGAGTTGGTACTGCAGTTCCCTTCCTTCCAGAAATGGTGGAATCTTGCACGTTGCAGAGAAAACTATGGGCTTGTGCCGAGCGAGATGGAGAGTTCCAAGCAGTAATTTCTTTTCAAAAAGGCACAAGTTAGTCCAAAGTTACAGCCACTGCATAGTGTTATGTAGTAGAACAGAAAGTCGGGCCAGTCCTTGTGCTTACTCGGTTTGTTCCAAAGGTCGCCACGGCAGCGCGGCGTTCTGGCTGTTAAATACGGTCAGGGCTATCAGTGCATGTCCTTTATCGGCCCACTGGGTCGAATGTAGACTTCGGCCCTGGCACACCAACAATTGGACAGGAGACGCGCTTTGTCTGCCACGTTGTATGAAAATGTTAGGCTCATGCAGCCAATGTCGCATCCTCCTTCCTCCACCACCACCACCCATCTCAGCCTCCACAATGAAAAATTCTGCTCATCATGACCACATGTGTCGGGCACAGCATGTCACGCAGTTCTTACACTCGGCTTGTCTCGAGCCGAACGAAGTCACACAGGGGAGGAGTGTGACTGCTTCCGTGTCAATGCAGCAAGAAACTCGGACAAATGTGTGGCTTTCTCCGCGCCAACAGTGCAAATCGGAACCATGGTGACGGAATGGGAGGAACATTGGTCGTCCGTGCACTGCACCGAGGTAGGGCACGGTCCATGCGCCCTGCATTGGCACGCACATTCAATCTGGTAGTGAAAGGTTCCTGAAGTCTTCCACCAGGATCTCAGAAGATTGTACGTAAAAATGCCAGTAACTCATGTGCAGAGCACAGCTTATCCAATTCGTTACAAAGCCAGGAAACACCCTCCTCGAGTTGCAGCGGCGAACGGCCTCGCCCAAACATACACTGTCTGATATGCGATGTTCTTCACATTGGGAATTCCAGCCTGCATAGGTTGGACCGACTGTATGGCAACAGAGAAAGGCCTATTAAACTCGATGTTGTGATGATATCCGTGGGACAGGAGAAGTACTCCCCGGTGTGAACTTTGATTCACGCCAGTGGATCAGCTCGATGCGGTCAACTGTCCGTTTGTTTGAGGCCATTCGAGGGAAGGCTACCGTTATTTGTCAGTCGACAAGGACTACGTGATGATAACGTCATTTCCACTGCTTTCATGTCCTGGAACAAGATGATGAAAAAATCTGTCTGGGCAGTGGGCACTGGGGGACTGGAGATGTGGCGACTACATCTCGCGGCCACATGGAGTCCGCTGGGGACTGAACATGGGAGGAGGAGGAGGACATGAGAGCAGGCAAGCATTATCTGGTGAATGAGTGCGTTTTTCTACCCAGAGTGGACAAGAGAGGAGGAGCAGAGTAGTGGAGGAGGTAGAATGGAGATGAGGAAGACGAGGCAGTATGACCCGTAAGCAACCGTTGACAGTATACAGTGGAGATGGAGGCAAGGGTAGCCCCTCCGGACCGTCATCTTGTGCAGGATGGCCCGCAGCATGTGATTTCTGGCTCGGGACAGTCGCCTGAAATATAGTCAGCATCAGGCAGAGGGATGACTCTTCTGGGCGCTCCTCCACCCTATTGGACACTCGCTGTACGGTCCAAATGGGAGCCTTGTTTTCCCAGCTATTGAGAGGGGAGGAAAAACTTAAATATATAGGGAAGTCCTCCGTAGTCAGTTTGTGCCGCTTGCTATGTGCTAGCATCGTCCTCCTCTGACACAGGTTGACGGGGGGTTCCTCAGCGTCAAGTTCTACGCCGCGGTGCTGGGGGAAGGTGGTGGGAAGGTAGGAACAGTACCAGCTCCGATCAGCAGAACTAAGTCTAGAGTCATGATGAGCAAGCTTCCTTCCACCCGTCACTAGACGAGGAGGGTAGTCACCAGCAGCAGGAGCTGGACTGGCAGCAGTCCCTGAATACCAATAGTGTGGTGGAGCTCTACTAGGACAGCAGACTCTAGCCACCTCAGTAAGAAGATCCACTGGACTATGGGCAGCCAAAACTGGAGATGTGTGGCGAACTTGCCGAGTTGTGCAGTGGAGAAGCTGTCCTGCCCGGCCAGTTGTGTGGCATCAGGAGCGGGTTCTTCAGTGCGGCTGGGGGCCATGTTACCCCAAGGAGACACCGCTTGTCACGGGAAATGTGGACAGGGGACCTTTGTCAAGATGAATCAGGGTGGTTCGTCAAGGATTTCCACACACCATTTGGCCTTAGGCGTCTGTCTGGGTTCAAATACTACCTTGCCTTCAGACCAATATTCTTGAAGATGCCCAACCCCGCCTGATGCCCAACATCTGCTGACGTTTCCCATCTGCCTACCACCATCTTTACCAGGGACTGGTATTGCATACACTCTCTGTCCATATTGCACATCTATGACCTCATGTGCTGCTTGCTGTTGCTGGTGCCTGTGACATCCTACACTGTGTCACTGTGCCGAATCTTTCTCGACCTCATGCTGCTTGGCTCCTTACAGCCATAACCTCAAATCTAGTCATTTGTGCCCATCTGTGGCCTCCTCCTGTTTTGCCACCTCCCAGGAGTCATTGTGCACACTGTCATGTCCTCATGCATGATGCACTGTGGCTGCTGCCGGTGACCTCCACACTGTGTCATTGTCGCCCGTCTGTCTGACTCATAGCTCTGCCATGCCCTCCTCCTCTGTTATGATTGTGCACTCTGTGCGCTAAGCTGTTTTGCCACTCCGAATGTCATTGTGCCACTCGTATGACTCATGCCGCTGCTGTGTGGCTGCTGCCGTGACTCCACTCTGTCGCTCATTGTGCCCTGTCTGAATCCTTCACTGCTGCTGCTGCTAGTGCCCTCCCTACTTCTCTGATCATCTGTGCCACTCTGTGTGGTCCTACTCCAGTTTTTGTCCAACTCCAGAAGAGATTGTGTCACTGCTACTGACTCCATTCATGCTGATGCTACTTGACCTCCACACTGGTGTCATTGTTAACACTCTGTGGCCTCCTACTGTTTTGCCAGCCTCCAGAATGTCATTGCGCCACTGCCTGACCTTCCTCTTGCTGCTGCGCCGTGACCTCCGCTCTCAGTCATTGTGCCACTCTGTCGGCCTCACTCCTGTTTGGCCACCTCCCAGAATGTCATTGTGCACTCGTCTGACCTTCCTGATGCTGCTGTGGCTGCTTGCCGTGACCTCCACACTGTGTCATTGTGCCATGTTCTGACATCATGCTGCTGCCATGCCCTCCCCTCTCTGTATTAATTGTGCACTCTGTGGCCTACAGCTGTTTTGCACCTCCACAATGTCATTGTGCCACTGTCTGAACTCATGATGCTGCTGCTAGTGGCTGCTGCCGGTGACCTCCACACTGTGTCCATTGTGCCACTGTCTGACCTCATTGCTGCTGCTGCCGTGCCCTCACTCATCTGTCATTGCTGCACTCTGTGGCCTAATCCAGTTTTTGCCACCTCAGGATGACGATTGTGTCACTGCCCTGGACCTCTATGCTGCTGCGACTGTGATCCTCACACTGTGTCATGTACCACTCTGTGGGCCTCCTACTGTTTTGCCACCTCCAGAATGTCATTGCGCCACTGCTGTGGATCTTGCTGCTGCCGCCGTGACTCCGCTCTCTCAGACGTTGTGCCCTCTGTGGCCTCCTCCTGTTTTGCCACTCCGACTGTCATTGTGCCACTGTGTCTGACATCATGCTGCTGCTGTGGTGTGCTGCCGATGACTCCCACATGTGTCATTGTTGCCACTGTCTGACCTCCATGCTGCTGCTGCGTGCCATCCAACTACTGTCATTGTGCCACTCTGTGGCCTACTCCAGTTTTTGCCACCTCCAGAATGTTGATTGTGCCACTGCCTGACCTCATGCTGCTTCCTCCGTGACTTCCTACACTGATGTTATGTGCCACTCTGTGGCATGCTTACTGTTTTGCCACTCACAAGAAAGTGTCTTTGTGCCGCAGCTGCCTGGACCTCATGCTGCTGCCGCCACGGACCTCCGCTCTCAGTCATTGTGCCACTCTGAGTGGCCTCTCTGTTTTGCCACCTCCGAATGTCATTGTGCACTGTCTGACCTATCTTGCTGCTGCTGTGGCTTGCTTCACTCGTGACTCCACCACTGGTGTATGTTGTGACCCACTGTCATGAGACCTCATGCTGCTGCTGCCTGTGCTCCTCCACTCTGCTGTTGTCATTGTGTCCACTCTGTGCGCCTCCTCTGTTTTGTCACCTCCAGAAGGATGTCATTGTGCCACTGTCTGACACTCATTGCATGCTGCTGTGCTGCGTCCGTGACCTCCACTCTGTGGTCATTTGTGCCACTGTCTGACTCATTGCCTGCTGCTGCCGTGCCCTCCGCTCTCTGTCATGTGTGCCACTCGTGTAGGCCTACCCTGTTTGGCCACCTCCAGAATGTCATTGTGCCACTGTCTGAACCTCATGCTGCTGTGTGGCTGCTCCGATGACCTCCGACACTGTGTCATGTGTGCCACTGTCTGACCTAATATGCTGCTGCTGCGTGCCTCCACTCTTGTCATTGTGCAACTCTGTGGCCTACTCCAGTTTTTGCCACCTCCAGAATCTGATTTTGCCACTGCCTGACCTCATGCTGACTGCCTCGTGACCTCCACACTGTGTTTTATTGTGCACTCTGTGCGCTGCTACTGTTTTGCCATCTCCAAATGTCATTGTGCCACTGCCTGACTCATGCTGCTGCCGCCGTGACTTCCGCTCTTCTGTCATTGTGACACTCTGTGAGGCCTATAACCTGTTTTGCCCACCCTCCAAGAATGTCATTGTGCCCACTGTCTGACCTCATGCTGCTTGCTGTGGCTGCTGCCGTGACCTCCACCACTGTGTCATTGTGCCACTGTCTGACCTCTTGCTTTGCTGCTGCCGTGCCCTCCATCTCTGATGTATTGTGCCTGCTAATGTGGCCGCTATACTTCATGCTTTTTGCTATAACCTCCCTGATGAGATGGATTGTGCCACTGCCTGACCTCATGCTGTGCTACGTGACCTCCACACTGTTCGTTTCCATTGTGCCGCATCTGTGGCCTGCTACTGTTTTGCCCACCTCCAGATGTCATTGTGCCAACTGCCTGACCGCATCGCTGCTGCTTGCCGTGCCCTCCACTCTTCTATCATTGTTGACACGTCTGTGGCCTACTCCAGTTTTTGCCCACTCAGATATGTGAATTGTGCCTGACTGCACTCGGACTCTCATGCTGCAGCGTTACCGTGACTATATCGACACTGTCGTTATTGTGACATATGTTGTGGACTGGCTACTGTGTTGCCTCACCTCCAGAATGTCATTGTTTGCCACTGCCTGACTCACTGCTGCTGCCGCCTGGTGACTCACAAACTCTTCAGTCGTTGTGAATGACTCTTGACCTCCTCCTGTTTTTTCCAGGGATGTCATTGTTATGCTCGTGTCCTGACTTCATGCTGTTGCTGTGGCTGCCTGAACACGTTGACGCTCCAATCACTGTGGTCATTGTGCCACTGTTCTGACCTATGCTGCTGCGCTGCATGATTGCCCTCCACTCTCTGTCATTGTTGCCACTCTGGCGCTTACAACCCTGTTTTGCCACCTCCCAGAAGGTCATTGTGCCAGACTGTCTTGACCTGATGCTGCTGCTGTCGCTGCTGCGGTAGACCTCTCACACTGTGTCATTGTGCACTGTATCTGACCTCATTGCTGCTGCTGTCTGCCCGTGGCCCCTCCACTCTCTGTCATTGTTGTGCCACTCTGTGGCCTGTAACTGTTTTGCCAGACCTCAGGGAATTTCATTGTGCCAGATCTGCGCCTGACCTCATGCTGCTGTCCGCCGTAACCTCGTTCCTCGTCATTGTTGCCACTCTGGGGCCTCCTCTGTTTTGGCACTCTCCAGAATGTCATGAGTATGCCACTGTCTGACCTCTTGCTGCTGCTGGCTGAGATCCGCCATCCTACCTCCACACTGATCTGTCTCACTAATGTTGCTCACCTGAGGCTATCATAATGGTGATGGACCTCTACACATAATTGCCATCTATACAAAATATGCAAGACTGTTTAAGTATATAAGTATCCTGAGTTGTATATCAGTACCTAGATACAAAAAGCAAGTGTGACAATGTCTCTGATATTCACGCAAAAAAGAGGGGTGATAGGGAACTAAGACTGCTTAATACAATATAAGAAAAAACCGAGATGGATTTTCAGAGTTTACATACTCGTCGACCCTTATAGGTTCTTAACGAAAAACCCTGCAATTTGGCTGCTTTTTATAATATTTTTCATAATTTCAGTTTCTTTTTTTGAGATGTTTGTTTTCTTGGTCTTTGTCTTTGGATTGTGTGTTGATAGGGTAATCAGTTGAGAAGATATCACTTAACCAAGAGTGTTGGGTATAGTCTCTTTATTATGCAATGTACTGTCAGAGTTTATTAGTATGTTTCTATGATCTTTTTTGAGTCTTACTGCATTCACTTTATGTTTACTTAGCCTTAAACTATTGGTAGTTTTATTCCATAGGGATTTATTTAACGATAACCTTGTGTACCGATATTGAGTCTTGATGATAAGCTCTCCTGTTACTTGGGTCACAATTATGCGTATTGTGATCTACAAAACTATATTATCTTTATATAGTTGGGGCGCCTGAGGGCGCCTCTTGTTTATGGGTGCGCTGCTGACTGTCTTTGTAGTTGTGAGCGGGGACCGGGGCACGTGCGCGTTTGGCAATCGTTCTGCAGTCTAGTTTCCTATCTGGGGTGCTCACGTGTGTAGAATTTCTTTCGTTTTGCCACTTCCGGTGTTGTCACGTACCGGATTGGCGGACTGGAGCATGGGAACATGTGGAGTTTGGAGTCTTTGTTTTGTATTGAGCATGTGCAAGGACCTTTCTCCTGTATCATTATGGTGAGTAGAAAGTGGCATTGGATTGCTGAGTAGTTATAATTTGGTTAATTAGGGGTGGGGTATATAAGTGATATTCTGCCTGGGCCACTTCTTATGGCTCATATTGCCATCGCTTGGACCATCGTTCATCGTCATCACAGATGTATAATTATTGTCCCTGAATGAACCATATCTTGGGAACGCTCGTCCGGGATTATGTCTGAGTTCTTTATGTTTAGTTACTGTATAATTTAGTTAGTTTAGAGGGTGAGGTCGACGAGAGGTGGGAGTCGCCTATTTCGGGATGGCGCGAGTGCGCCTCTATCTGGATAGGCTGAGTATGACGTAGATAGCGATAGTGCTTTTCTATTATATGGTATATACTGGTCTCCAATCGGCGGAAACGGAGTTTACTCGTGACAAGGTCTGTCAGTACGTGAGTTTTGACCGAACATTGTTGACAAAATATTTTTTCTCACTCTCTTATAGAGGGCACTTCTCGCTGCTAATAGGTATTTGGGAGTCAATGTATCTTTTTTGATGTGATTAGTCGGACATTGTCCACCTTGCTTTTGTATCTAGGTACTGATATACACGGGTTACTTTATACATAATATTACAGGTTGATTATGTTGTTGGAGCTATATGTGTGAAGGCCATTTTTAGAGTATAAAAGTTAATTAATTTTAATGCAGTATCTATTAAAGATTATTGTTTGTAGGAATGTTTTCTTTTGATCTGTTGAGACGTTTTTTTATCTTTCTAATTATGTATCTCTTTTTCTGTGAGTTCACCTGAGCTCTGTCAGCTTTGTTTTTTTTCAGCTTTCGCTGGCTCATGAGACTTTATCACGCTACATTCCCGCTTTGAGTTTTTTGGGTCAGTTTTGCACCCTCTAAGTTGCCCAGGGGAATTTTATAGTGAAGCGGATTACTTACGACGGTGCCAGTCATGTGCGTATGATCATACTAAAAAGCAAACATTGTGTATGAGACAAACCCCCAAGCTCCCGCCTGCATTGATTTAAGCATGTGACACAACGTTCTTGTCAGCACCCTGCAGGCTCTGTGCAGCCAGAAATAGCTGCTTTTTAACGCGATCCGTGCCGAAGTAATTCGGACCAAAACGAATTTTGGGAAAATTCGGCGTAAGTGACCGAATCGAATTTTGAGAAATTCGACCAATCTCTATTTGGGGCTACATGCTGGTGACCCACAGGAAAGGTTATAGATCAATGTTCTCCTGTTTCAACTAAAATGGTGGTTAGCGTGGTTGAAAGATCCTTTTCCAGCACTTTTTAAATCTGTGGGTCAGACAGGTTTTAAAGGTCATACTGCGGGTACAGGACAGATATAGTTTATGTGCCAGTATCAACTAACAATGGTGGTTGAAAGACTCCTTTTTACGGGCACTTTTTTATCTGGGGTCATGCAGGTTTGGGACTCAGATGCGTTCCAGGAACAGGTATTCAATGTCAGTTCAGTAAAATGATGGTTCAAATCATACTGCCTTATGAGGCACTTTTTAATTTGTGGTCATTGGACAGGTTTAAGTGTGTCATGCTGTGTGCTAGACAGGAGATGTGAATGGTCTGCACGATTTTTTTTTCTGTGGTCTTTTATACACCTAAGTGTGTTGCCCTGCTAAGATGTCAGCACGTATCACTCATTTGACTGTTGTGGGTGTTAATTCCAGCTTTCGCTCCATCCCTGTTTGGGTGTTAGAATGAAGTGCGCTGTTCCTCTCCCATGACTTTAATCTGGTCATCGGCGATAATCTATTATCGACTATCGGTAATATCACGCTATTTGAAGTTCTAATGCTGAGATCGGGACTATCGACCAGATGACGAGATCGCTCTCAGACAAGTAATAGCTCATCAATACTTATCGAGCAGTCCTCTGCAGTGTGGAGCTAAGGTTAGTAACGCTATGGAGCTTGCCTATTGCTTAACGTTTAGTCGCGCCTCCGTGTTTTATCAGGACCCACGCATGAACGCAACTTCAGTGCCTCCATCACGAGGGTCTCGGGAGTTGTTGGTATCGCCCCTGTGGATGGTTGAACCTGGATGTCTGAGATTGAGAACTTGGAGTTCTTCACGCATTCGTTGAGCTCCAGGCATCAATGGGGGCGCTTGAATACGTGCGGCAGTTCAAGGTCACAGTGTATCGGAGGTTGGTCGGAATGAGTGCAGCATAACTATCTATCTTGTGTTAGTTCGAGTGGAAGAAAGGGTGTGTTGGGTAAAATATAATCATATGACTATCACACTATTGGTGAGGGTTCGAAAAGAAGGTATAATCCCTATCACCAGGGGATGTTAATTGCGGACCAAACATCGAAAGCTGCACATTATGCTACAATCTCTTAAGTCTATTAAGCAACCCGGTGCGGGATCGAAGAACGTCCACTCGAAGATCGAGGCTCCCAGTGGATTTCTAAGGTCTAGATTGAAATCCCACAGAAGTATCTATTTGCCCTTGGCAAGCAGTTAGCTCATCTACCGACCCCTGTGTGAGATAAAGGAAAATCTGTCCCCTATTAGGGAATAATATTTGCAATGGTATACAACATGACCTGAAAACTGCACCTTTAAGAAATCGGCTCTGTGTCCTTATCCACATAGGTGTCAAGCACCTGAAGGGGGAGTGATATATGCACTAGTATAGCCACTCCTTTGTTTTCTGGTCAGGATTGCCGCTCTGATGGTACCAGGCAGGGTAGTATTTATTTTGAAGAAGCGCTCCTGGCTTTGAGCAAGTGTGTTTCTTGCAGCATATGATATGGGATTTTAGCCTTGTGTTAAATGTAAAAGAGCTTCGACATTTTTCAGGCTGGTCTAGTCCCTTAACATTAAGGGACGTTACCCTCAGAGTATGCATTCATATAACCAGACAAGCGCACGACGGAAGCGCTTTGGTGATACCGGGGAGCGACAGAGGGACCGATCCCGACTGGCTGAGGAAGTTGACAAAAATAACGGGGAAAAAACGAAACAACATAGGCCAACAAAATCTACATGGCCAAAACATGGGAGAAGAACCAAGGCGCAGCCTCACAACTACAATAGACTAGCGTTGTAAGCTGATCAAAAATGACCAACATGGCTCTTGGGGGTCAACATGGACCACCTGAGAGAAGGGGTCCTACACCAGGGTGTTGATGAAAACGGATCTCAAAAACCACTTGACCTCCAAATGAAAGAGAGGTGGGCGTCTGGATGATAGAGATGTCTAGCAACAGTGAAATCAATCTACAAGCAAATACAATTCACATTATCGGTACCTAACATCCTGACAGAAGATAGCCTATCAAAAAGAGATGCAAACGGGGTAGATGCCCCAGAAGAGAGAAGAGTGGGAAAAGATCAGAAGGCATAATACAGTCCCTCAGTCACAGAAGAATATCTCACGTATCCCAGATCTCGGTTCAGCGATGGGGATCCAATGAATCATTATTAGCAGCCGGAACTCTTCTTCACCTGTTCGGTCGTTGGGACTTCGGTGAGATGGGGGAAGAAGGTTGGCGATTTGATCGTTGATTAAAGGTCGGGTCAGTCGCATTATGCCAATCAGGAAGATCCATCCGCGGCAGCCCCAGGGCAGAGAGAAAATTCGGAAGATCCAATAGTGACCGGAATGTTATTGTGGATCACTTGCTTTTACCTGCCAGGGCGAGTGCGGGAAGCCCCAACGGTTACTGTATGTTACAACCGTTCTTGGAGGACAGGACTAGGGCTTAAGGGCAGCTCGCATTCTAAGGGTCCGTCTGGACAGGTCTGGATAGAGTCCAACTGTTGTGTCCTTATAACGAACAGTCCCCAAGAGGATTTCCTCAGGATTTCCTCTTTAATATTGTAGTGGTGGATCCTACAAATGACATCTCTTGCATTGGAAGGATCTTGACTCTGAGGGCGAAGTGCTCTGTGAGCGCTGTCAAAACTCATTGAACGGTATTTAAACGGCCCGACCAAATAACATGGGTTGAACAATTTAGTAAGAGTCGGGATCAGTTCGAAGTGCGCACGTTTCGGAGGCCTCGTTACCTAATGTTGTTGCGGCGGTTGCGGTTCTCCAGGTCATCATGTTGAGCCGCAAGGTGATTATGGCGTGCGATCTGGTCGGCCAATTCAGTTTGGAGGCTTGTTATTGCATTAGAGGATGAGTCTGTGTGTGCTCGAGTCGCTGACATATCTGTTGAAGCTGCTCCACAGCTGTTGATCATGGACTGGTTGAATTTTTTATTCTTGGACGCCAGCTTGTGCGCAGATCTGGCACTGCTGCAAGTTTTCGATTTAATGGATGAAGAGAAAGCGAAAGCTTGTGCTCTGGGATGTGAAGATAGGACCTGGAACGCCACGTCCGGGGGAAGGTAGGCGTTATGGTCGTTGGATCAGCTAAGCCTGACCAGGAGGTAGCGTGTCCTGCGGCTGAAAGGGGGGCATTTCAGAGCGGGTTGGGGGCTGATGATTCCACGTAGGAGAAACAGGGTTGATGACCAAGACGGCCTCCTGTACTTAGACAGACGTTTGTTGCTTATGTCGCTCTATGGACTCTTCTCCAGGGTCAGAACGTGGAGGGTGGTGCTTAGTAGCCCTCCATGGAGGTTCTCCTGTTACTTGGGATGCTCGAACACGGAGGTAAGTCTCCGAACGAGTGGACGCAAGGCAAACACAGGGAGAGGGCTGGATTTGAGATATCTAGCACCGGGGCAATATCTCTGAGACGTGTCGCAAGTGCTTGGTCCGGTCTGAGGCGTTATCCCTTGCCGCTTCTAGAATATTGTAGTTGGGGCGGCGGGAGTGAATAATAGCAGTGGTGGTAAGGAGCGGTTTTCCACCAAACTTTGGCCCTGGTATAGAGATCTAACCATTGGGGGTCTGCCAGAAAAAGAAAAGAGGCCTGGCTGCAGGTTGTTACCCTTGTTAGTCCCTGTGCGGGTGCATAGCGTTCTAGCAGGTTCAGTTAAACTGTACTTCCCAAAGGAACACTTCAGCTGCCCAGTTCATGGAGTCATCCACATGGGGCTCTGGGCTAACTGGCAAGCCGAATGTCCATGATTCAGCGTTGTCCCTCTAATATCACAGACCTTGGCCTGTATAGGGCCCTTTGTGTGACTGTTGGAGAGTCCATTATAGGTTAAATGAGGGACAGCGGCTCTCCCTTGTTAGGTCCGTGGTTCCCCCTGGGCGTTGCTATGTAGTTAGAAGCTGTCGATGCGCTACTGAACAGATTGCGTGGCTGCATAAGATGGCGGGTTGCGCCGCGGGGCTTGCGGCAGGCACAGGCTGGGCTCAGTGGGTTGCCCCCTCAGAGGGAGAGAGTGGTCCGGGGACCGGGCTACGGCAGGTGGCAGTGGGGAGTCCTCTGGAACACACGGGCGCTGAGCCGCAGGGGAGTCACGCGGTACCTGTGCTGCCGGTATGAGCCCATGATCCGGGGACGGCCGGTCCTGTCTCGCTGGGTCCATGGCTTTCGTCTCTTCAGTAGGAGCGAGAGTGCGGGCAGACTCTGAAGCAGACGGGGTCTTTTGCTGCCACAGTGAGGGTGAGTTGCCGGAGCAGTCCGGCCTGGTTGGCGTATAGCGAGTGCCCTGCGATGAGGCGGAAGCAGGGGAAGATGGCGCCGAAGCGGGAGAGACGCGGGAGGGCAAGTCTTCTCCTTCCATGTCCTGCAGCGGCGTGAAGAAGTTAGATATGGGAATTTCTCCCAAGGAGGCAGCCTTGGTGAGTTTAGGAGCCTTTTTCACTCTTCTGGGGCTCATTTCTGAGGCAATCTTCAGGCTTTAATCAGTGTCCTGCCGGGAGCTCAGTCAGTGTGTGTCCGTTCCCTTCACATGGCAGACCACGCCCCCGTCTCAATCCTTTTTATCAACATGTATGACCAACTATTGTTCAGATAGTGCAGCAAACAGCCTTTTCACACCAGGCTCTCTCAGTATAAGTAATCCAATCAGTCACATAAAGGCTAATTAGTATCCAACTTATTTTATAGTTACTTTCAATAACATCCATACTTTCATCCACAAGTTTCCAAGCTTTACAATCAATGTAACATTTCAAACGTTGTGCTGCACTTCAAATGAAACTTAGGTTAGGTTCACACAGTGTATTTGCAGGGCGTAATTACGGCCCGCAATTACGCCATGTGGCCGGGGGCGGGGCAGGAGCGGGGGGGCGGCAACTCGCCGGCCCATAAAAAATCATTGCTAGCGGCGCTTATACGCCGCTAGAAAATGACATGTCAATTATCTCCCCGCCCGGCGGATTCGCCGAGCAGGAAGGGGAGACGTAATCCATAGTTCTCTATGAGAACTGTGGATTACCGTAATGAATGGGCTGTTTTCAGCCCGTAATTTGCACACTTCGGCGCGTAATTACGGACCGAAATACGGCCCATTTTAAGCCGTGTGAACATGGCCTTACTCACTTAGCTTATTTTGATACAGTGTTTGTTATAGAGCTGTCATCCTCCTCCACTCTACAACAGCCAGGCCTGCAGGCTTGAGGAAGAAGGACAATTGCTTTCAAAACGTCCTGGCTCTTGTAGAGTATCAAAATGAACTAAGTGAGTATGAAGGGCAGCACAACATATTATTATTATTATTATTATTATTATTATTATTATTATTATTATTATTATAATATTATTATTGAAGCTAACTATAAAATAAGCTAGATACTAATTAGCCTTTGTGTGACTGATTGGATTACTTGTCTCAATGCACCTACTGTTGAAGGAATGTCCTGGTCAGGGCATACTTTCAACTTTGCAATGGCCTTGCTGCCTATTAGTTTAGTATTTCTCGGCACATAAGCACCCGAAAAAAGTGACATGTCACTTCTTTTTCTGGGCACACAGTATGCACTGGGGAACATGAATGCTTTCTATAACACTCAATGAGTACTATGATTTTACCATACATGCGGGGCATTCTTTGCAAAATTATGCCGTGTGAATAGACCCTTAAGAGACACAAAGCCTTTCAATAAACATACAGTAGAAAACCCATATTCAAGTCGACTTAGGCCGACAAGCTGATTGAAAGGGCTGTGATGATCCATTGATCATACCCTTCATTATTTACCAGGTAGTGCTCCATATCTTTGAATAGGACATATATTGTGGATATAGAAAACCCCTTTAACTCTCTCTGTCTCTGGGCAAAGGGTTATGAGTAGAGATGGGCGAATCGATTCTAACGAAGTGGAATTCGTTTAGAATTTCAGGAAAACTTCGGTTCGGAACGAAGTCGAATTTTTGGGTACTTCGGTGAACGAAGTGTGCTTTTGATTGCTAAAATGGCGCGAGCACATGGCCTACATGGGCAAAGCACACTAGAGGAAGAAGGGCATAGCCTGCAGACATGTGCAGAGGTGAGCCAATCAGAGACCGGCGGGATTCTGTGACGTCACCGCACTAATATAGTCCCGGGCGCGAAGCCGTGAGCTCACACGTCCTCACACTGTGTCCTCATCACGGGAAGGTGCTGCCGCGGCTGATAGCTATTACTGAAGACTTGATTTTTATATAGCGATTTCCTGTGGGTGTCTCAGCTTGTCTCAGAGACTGTTTCTCTTAATGTACTATTTCTAATTTTTTTGGGGTATTGGATCTGAAATCCAGTGTGCGTCCACTGCAGCAGCATATACATGCATATCTAAGTGGGATCTAAGCCAGTCTGTTGTATTCATTTAAAGAAACACGATTTTACAATACAAATACCACTTCATTTTTGGCTGCCTCAATTCTATTCGCGCAATTTACATCCTAGGTTTAATTAACGTAGTGTTGCTGTTTGCAGACCCCAAGAAACCCGTCCTTTTTCAATGCCAAAAAATATAAATTTTCCTGTAGCCTAATTCACAAGCAAATGTTAATTACAACTGTACTCTCTTTTGTGGCGTAGAAAACACAGCAATTTTAAACACTCTACAAAGCTACTAGTTTTGTGGGGCTCAATACTTTGGCGCAATTTACATCAGGGTTAATAAGCCGATGTTTTGCTTGTGTGCTGACAAAAATAAAACCGCTATTTCAACGCCAAAATTATAAATTTTTTCCTGTAGCCTAATTCGCAAGCAAAAGGTTATTACAACTGTTCTCTTGTTGTTGTGCGTAGAAAACACGCAATTGTTACATGCTACAAAGCTACTAGTTTGTGCGCTCAATTCTTTGGCGCAATTTTACAATCCAGGGTTAATTAAGCCGTTGTTTTGCTTGGTGGCTGACCCCAAGCAAACCGTCTTTTTTTCAACGCCAAATATATAAATTTTTCCCTGTAGCTTAATTCACACCAAGCAAAGGTTAATTACAACTGTATCTCTTGTTGTTGGCATAGAAAACCACCAATTGTAAACATGCTACAAAGACTACTATTTGTGGGCTCATTCTTTGGCGGCAATTACATCCAGGGTTAATTAAGCGTTGTTTGCTGGGTGCTGACAAAAATAAACCGTCTTTTTCAACGCCAAAAATATATAAATTTTACCTGTAGCCTATTCACAAGAAAGGTTAATTCCAACTGTATTACTGTTGTGTGGCGAGAAAACACACAATTGTAACCACGCTACAACTACAAAGCTACTAGTTTGTGGGCTCAATCTTTTGGCGCAATTTACATTCCGAGGTTAATTAAGCGTGTTTTCTGGGGTTGCTGACAAAAAAAACCGACTTTTTCAACGCCAAAATATAAAATTTTTTCCTGTAGCCCTATTTCACAAAGCAAAGGTTAATTAACAACTGTATCTCTTGTTGTGTGGCGTAGAAAACACACGCAATTGTAAACACGCTACAAAGCTACTAGTTTGTGGGTCTGCAATTCTTTAGCGCAATTACATCCAGGGGTTTAATGAAGCATTGTTTGCTGGGTGTTCTGACGCCCAAGAAACCTCCTTTTCAACAGCCAAAAAGAAAAAATTTTTCCTGTAGCACTAAATCACAAGCAAAGTTAATTACAACTGTATCTCTTGTTGTGTGGCGTAGAAAACACCAATTGTAACCACGCTACAAAGCTACTAGTTTGTGCGGCTCAATTCTTTGGCGCAATTTACATCCAGGGGATAATTAAGCGTTGAATTGCTTGTGTGCTGACAAAAATAAACAGTCTTTTTCAACGCCAAAATATATACATTTTTCCTGTAGCCTAATTCACAACAGTAGTTAATTACAACTGTACTCTCTTGTGTGAGGTCGTAGAAAACACTCGAATGTAACTACGCTACGTAAGCTACTAGTTTGAGCGGCTCATTCTTTGGCGCAAATTACATCCAGGGGTTAATTAACTTGTTTTTGCTGTGTGCTGACCCCAAGAAACCGTCTTTTTCAACTGCCAAAATATATAAATTTTTCCTGTAGCCTCAATACACAAGCAAAGTTTAAATTAACAACTGTATCACTTGTTTTGTGGCGTAAAAACACGCAATTGTAACACGCTTACAAAGCTAATAGTTTGTGCGGCTCAATTCTTTTGGCGCAACTTAACATCCAGGGGTTAATTAAGCTTTGTTTTTGCTGGTGGCTGAAAAAAATAAACCGTCTTTTCAACGGCAAAATAATATACATTTTTCCTGCAGCCTAATTCATGTCCTAAGTTAATTAAGCCGTTTGTGCTTTACATTTAGTAAAACACACAGTGTTTTTAAACAAACATACAAGTCAATTTTTCCTGGCCATTTGTTGGAGCGCAATTTAATATCCAAGGTTACACAAGCTTGTTACTGGGTTCATTTTGGAGTCAAAAACAGGGTGTATATTTCTCATAAAATACAGATATCATCATCAAACAGTTTCTGTACATTTATAGAACAAACAGTATTCAGCCAGACAGAGTTGGCAGGCATGCACCTGCGAGTGGCAGTGCACAAACATTCTGGAACAGGCCCAGGGTCGCAGCACAGCAAGGGGACGTGCAGCAGGGGCACTCGTGGAGGCCACAACTGCCGCTGTCATCTCTAGCGTTCCGGGTTTGTTCGCAACCCAAGGGATCTTGATTGTTGACTATGTCACCTCTCCACAGATGACATCTGACAACCCCACCCCAAAGTCGGTGGAAAACCTCAACACAACATTAGTATGGCAGGCCCGGGAGCGGTTCAGCGGCCCTCACCTGTCCTCAGCCCCCTCTGTCCCATCCGTTCCCTACAGCCATAGCTACTATGTGTCTGGGCTCAGCGCCACTATATAGCGAGGAGAAACAATTTGAGGAGGGCCAGTCAGCAGCTACTTGGCAGCGAGAAATGGGCCAATATCGCCTGCTTTCTTGCAAGTAGGTCGGCAAGGTATAGATGTGGAGAGTGGCAAGGAGGTCATGTTTGTGAGAGGTCAGCCTCGCATACAAAGCCGTGATGATGAACAGCGACGATACGATGAAACACAAATAGATGATGATGTAGCCGACCGCACGTTGGGAGCCGGTGAGGCAAGGCTCATCATCGTCAGGCAGAAAGGGCGTCATCTTGCCCGCGTTCAGGCAGCATCGCAGCCAGCAAGTGGGTCGTGTGGCCGTGTAGGTCCAGCAGTGGATAGCAGCAGTGTTTAGGTTCCGGGAGCCAAGCGGCCACGGGTAAAAAACCCGCATCGCAGTCCCAAGAAAGTATAGCAGACACAGAAGGGGCTCAGCGAGGCAGCGGCGGCAGTATCACCTCAGTGCGGAGCATTGGCGGTAAAATCCGATACTCGGTCGGCGGTGTGGCAGTATCTTTGCTAAGACACCGAGGAGTCCGAAATTGGGTATAATGTAGAATCCTGTGGCAGAAAGTGAAGCGATGGCCAGGGAAGCATAACTTGGGCACCACGGCCCCTGAGCGTCAACACATCAGCGTCACCATCCGGTGCCTTGGAGAAAACGTGGCTCAGATGTGAGGTCCATCCTGCCGCCGAGCAACAGCAAGCAGCAGCAGCGCCCAGTGGCCTTGGTCATGCCATTGACAGCAGTCACAGGCTCCCCCACCCACCTCAGTCAGAGGGAGCTGTTTCTCTATTGACCATCATCTCCCGGTCCAGATGCTCCTTCTCCTCGCTACTCATGGCGCAGCAGTCGTTCAGCGAGGCGATTGCAAAGAGACAACATTATGCGTCCAAACATCCTAAGGTGCAGCAGCATGACCGTGCTTCCTGTCCAAGTTGTTGGTACTAGCAGTCCCTCCCTTTCCAAATGGTTGACTCTGCAAAAGCATTCTTTCAGAGAAATAATGGCTTTTGACGAGCCGAGATGGACGAAGTTCTAAGCCGTAATTTCTTTTCTCCAAAAATGCGTAACCTTACCACAGCTCTTCAAAATATGTAGAACAGAAGGTGTCATCCTTGAGCTTAATCGGTTTTTTTCCAAGTGCACGTCAGCGCGACGTCTGGACTGTAACTACGTTTCAGGTGCCAGTACATGACCTTTACGGTCCCACTGGGTGAATTGTGCTTCCAGCCCAGCACACCAACAACTTGGACAGGAGACGCGCTTTCCTCCTCCACGTTGTCCAAACTGCTGCACCTGAGCCAATTGTCCGACTCCTCCTCCTCCACCACCACCACCATCTCAGCCTTCCACAAGTACTAGCTCCATCATACCACATGTGTAGGGCAAAGCGTTGTCACTCAGTTCAAACACCTGGCTTACCTCGCGAACCAAGTCACACAGGGGGGAACTGCCTCCGCGTCATGCAGCAAGAAATCGATGTGTGGCTTTCTCCGCCCCAACCAGCAAATTGGAACCCCATGGTGACGGACATTGGAGAACAGGTGTCCGCGCTGTCACCGAGGATGGATGGTCTCATCGCCCTGCATGGTCGCACATGTTCAATCTGGTTGTGAAAAGGTTCCGAAGACTTCCACGATCTCCAGAACATTCTGAAAATGGCCAGGAAACTGTGCATGCACTTATTCATACGTAAAAAGCCAGGAACACCCTCCTCAAATTGCAGCGGCAGAACGACGTCCCCCAACAATTACTCTGATATGCGATTTTTCCACCCACCCGCTGGAATTCCAGCCTGCCTATGTTGGACCGACTGAATGAACAGAAGAAAGCCATTAACGAGATTTTTTGATGATCCCAGGCGGACCGAAGTACTACCCCTGTGTAACTTTGATGTCAGCCGTGCAGCTCATGCGTGACAAACCTGCCGTTGTTGAGCCATTCGCGGAGCGACCGTTATTTGTCGTCCGCCAGGACTACGGATGAATAACGTCATATCCACAGCTTCAAGTCCTTAACAGATGCTGAAAAATCTGTCTGGGCAGGACTGGAGACTGGCGACTACAGCTCGTGGCAACATGAGTCCCGGTGGGGCTGAAATGGAGAGAGGAGGAGACATTGGTGAGCAGTAAGCATTGTCTGGTGAAATGAGTGGATTTTCCTACCCCAGTGACAAGAGAGGGAGGAGCAGGAGCCAGCTTGAGGAGGTGATGGAGATGAGGAAGATGAGGAGAGACCCCCAAGCACCGTGGCAGTATACAGTGGAAATGGAGCCAGAGAGCCCCCCTCGAGACACTTGTGCAGATGGCTGCAGCATGCATATATTGCCTGGCTAGTGACAGCCAATAGTCAGAGCATCCGGCAGCAGGGATGACTTCTGGCTCTCCACCCTATTGGACCCGTCGCTACCGTCCAAAATTGGGACCTATTTTTTTTTTTTCCCAACTATTGAGAGGAAGACAAACTCAAATACTATATGATGATCCTCCGTAATCAGTTGGCCGGCTGCATAAGTGCGCATCGTCCCTCCCTCTGACAGGTCTGACCGGGGGTTCCCTAGCGCTCACCATACACTCTCCGCGGCTAGCTGGGGAGAAGGTGGGGGGTAGGAGCATACCAGCTCCATCATAGTAACTAAGTCTTGGAGTCACTGATGAGCCAGTGCTTCCTTCCACCCGCCTAGTGAAGGAGGGTCAGTCCGCCCACACATCAGCAGGAGCAGCATGCCCGGAGCATTCCTGAACCAACAGGTTGTGTCCTACTTGGATAGCACTCTGTCCCCCCACCTCATTAGAAGATCCGCTGGACTACTTGGGACAAGCAAACTGGATGTGTGGCCCGCAACTTGCCGCGTTTGCAGTGGAGACGCTGTCCCCTCCCGCCAGTATTGTGGCAATCAGAGCGGGTGTTCATGCGGCGGGGGGCATCTGTTACCACAAGAGAAACCCACGCCCACTACCCATCCCGCCCCCACCCCACTCCCCCCCCTCCATCCCGCCCCCCCCCCCCCTCTCTTCCTTCCTCGCCCGCCCCCCCCCCCCCCCACCCCCCCCGCTTGTCCACCGGGACAATGTGGAACGACTGACTTTGTCCCAAGATAATCAGGCGTGGATCGCCAGGATTTCCACACACCCAATGCCTAGGCGTCAGTCTGGGTTCAAACTATTTACCTGCCGTCATCCACTATTCTGATGCCGCCACCCGCCTTATCCACACATCTGCTGACAGTTTCCTCCATCTGCCATCTGCCTACCACCATCTTTACCATGGACCTGATTGCCACCCATCCTCAACACTCTGTCCATTGTGCCACTCTATGACCCTCATGCTGCTGCTGCTGTTGCTGTTGGCCGAGTGCCAACCACACTGGTGTCATTGGGCCACTGTCTGAGCCTTCGTCATGCTGCTGCTGTGCTGCTGCATGTCCTCCACAACTGTGTCCAGTGTGCCACTGCCAGACCTCATTGCTGCTGGCCCGCCGTGACCTCCGACTCTCAGTCATTGTGCCACTCTGTGGCTTCCTCCTGTTTTTTGGGCCCACCTCACAGAATGTCATTGTGCCACCTCTGACCTCATGCTGGCTGCTGTGACTCCTGCCGTCCCTCCACACTGTGTCATTTATCCACTGCCTGGACTTCATGCTGCTGCCGCCGTGACCTCCGATCTCAGTCATTGTGCCATTCTGTGGCTTCCTCATGTTTTTCCCACCTCCAGAAATGTCAATTGGATTGCCACTGCCTGAATCTCAAGCTGCTGCAGTCTGAACCTCCACACTGTGTGATTGTGCCACTCTGTGCCTAATACTGTTTAGCCACCTCCAAATGTCATTGTCCCAGTGCCTGATCTCATACAGCTGAGGCCGTGACTCCACACGTGTGATTGTGCCCACTCGTGGGGCCTAAACTGTTTTTGCCGCCTCCAGAATGTCAGTGTTGCCACTGCCTATCCATGCTGCTGCGTCGTGACCCCACACTGATCATTGTGCCACTCCTGTGGCCTATACTGTTTTGCGCCTCCAGAATGTCATTGTGCCACTCTGCTGACCTCAAACTATGCTGCCGCCGTGACCTCCGCTCTCATCATTATGCCACTCTGTGGCTTCCTCTGTGTTTTTGCCACCTATAGAATGTCATGTGCCACTCCTGACCTCATGCTGCGTTGGCTGCCCCGTCACCTCCACACTCTGTCACTAATGTGCCACCTGAGCTCTCACTTGTTTTTCCAGCTTTTCGCTGGCAATGACTTTAACAGCGCTACATTCCCGCTTGATTTTTTGGTCCAGTTTTTTCCTCTTAAGTGCCCAGGAATTTTAATAGATGAAGCGATTCTAAGAGCGGCGGCAGTCATCTGCGTGTCATACTAAAACACAACATTGTATGAAGTACCAAACCAAGCCTCCTCTGCATATTTAAGCATGGTACAAAAAACTTTCTACAGCACCCTGCAGGGCTCTGGTGCTCCTGAAATACTGTAAGCTTGCCTTTTTTTACTGCGATTCCGTGCCGAAGTAATTCCGAACGGAAACGAATATTGTCGGAAAATTCGGCGAAGTGACCGAACGAATTTTTGAGAAATTCCCCAAACTCTAGTATGACCAAAACTCAAAAATATTTTTTTCTCAAAAATATGGGAACCTAATAAAAATCAGTTCTCCAAAATTGGAGCTTTATTTCAAACCTGATTAACAGTCCAATGCATCAGTAAGTATGGAAACAAGTTCAATGAATATTCACACCAGACAAACAGATGTGTAATCTGTGATGGATTATGATGCTAAATCTCTGCTATAGATTTCCTTGTGTTCTAACATATGGACAAGTGGAAATTTATCCTAATCACCCCCTCCCTCAGCATACTTTGGATAAAGTATAGCTCAAAATCTGTAGAAAAACAGAAGAATTTCCATGAACAGAAATCAGTGTTGATTCATAGAAAGGAACTGAGTGATGAGTATATAAGAAGTTGATATTCCCATTTTGTTTACATATTATTTTGTGCAACATATGTTTCACATGCAAATTTTGGACAGCCCTTAAAAATACATGTAATTATTAGTTCTATAGACATTTACTTTTTGCTGGCATTGTAGAAATATGTTTAGAGATATAAGGACAAGCATATACAAATAAGAAATGCTTTTGTAAGAGCTATTACACAAAAAACTGAGCATTTAAAGGCGTTATTTAAAACTGATGACCTGCAGGATTAGATCAGTGAGTGCCAAACTCTTGTCATTCTTGTTGAGTAGCTTTTTAACCCCTTACTGATACTTGATGTACAGTTATGTCATTATGCCGGTAAGGGGATGTGGAGCAGACTCACTCACTGAGACAGCTCCATATGTGGTAGGTTCACATGTGGACAATATTGTTGTTACCCTTCTGTTAAAATTAGAAAAGCTCATGAAGGTCGCTGATATAACTTAAAACAATGATACATAATAATAAGTTATCTAAAAAAATATGGAAAATAAAGTAATGAAAATCAGACAGTGTTGTAACTGTTGTTCAACCCAAAAATAAAATAAGAAAAAAATAATAATGAAACTGACCTGGACAAAAGTAATGGTACTACTAGAAAAGTTAGAAAATAATTTGGCGATGCAACATTTTAAACTATTAGCTATTAGCATCACAGATATTTTCAAATTTCTAATCAGTCAATCTATTTATTTGAAGGGTGAAAAGTAGTCACAGTAGTTTACACCTACATATAGGATATTGCTGAACTCTGAAGAAATTGTGTAAGAAATTTTGGGTGATTTTTTTTTTGGGTCACCCAGACAATTTTGTGTTTTCCCTGAAAACTCATACTTTTATTTATCAAATGAGTTGCAAAACGAATAGAAATATAGTCCAGACATTGATAAGGTTAGAAATAATGATTTTTATTTGAAATAATAATTTTCTACTTCAAACTTTGCTTTCGTCAAAGAATGCTCCCTTTGTAGCAATTACAGCATTGCAGACCATTCTAGCTGTTAATTTGCTGAGGTAATCTGGAGAAATTTCACTCCATGCTTCCAGAAGCCCCTCCCACAAGTTGGATTGGCTTGATGCGCACCATACGGTCAAGCTGCTCCCATAACAGCTCAATGGGGTTGAGATCTGGTGACTGCGCTGGTCACTCCATTATAGATAAAATACCAGCTGCCTGCTTCTTCCCTAAATAGTTCTTGCATAATTTGGAGTGTGATTGGGGCATTGTCCTGTTGCAGGATGAAATTGGCTTCCAATCAAGCGCTATCACAGGGTAGGCTGGCGTTGCAAAATGGAGTGATAGCCTTCCTTATTCAAAATCCCTTTTACCTTGTACAAATCTCCCACTTTACCAGCACCAAAGCAACCCCAGACCATCACATTACCTCCACCATACTTGACATATGGCGTCAGGCACTCTTCCAGCAGCTTTTCAGTTGCTCTGCATCGCACAAATGTTCTTCTGTGTGATCCAAACACCTCAAACTTTGATTCGTCTGTCCATAAAACTTTTTTACAATCTTCCTCTGTCCAATGTCTTTGTTCTGTAGCCCATATTAATCTTTTCCTTTTATTAGCCAGTCTCAGATATGGCTTTTTCTTTGCCACTCTGCCCTGAAGGCCAGCATCCTGGAGTCGCCCTTCGCTGTAGACGTTGACACTGGCTTTTGCGGGTACTATTTAGTGAAGCTGCCAGTTGAGGACCTGTGAGAAATCGATTTCTCAAACTAGAGACTCTAATATACTTGTCTTGTTGCTCAGTTGTGCAGCGGGGCCTCCCACTTCTCTTTCTACTTTGGTTAGAACCTGTTTGTGCTCTCCCCTGAAGGGAGAAGTATACACCGTTGTAGCAAATCTTCAGTTTCTTGGCAATTTCTCGCATGGAATAGCCTTCATCTCTCAGAACAAGAATAGACTGTCGAGTTTCACATGAATGTTCTCTTTTTCTGGCCATTTTGCGAGTTTAATTGAATTGATTCTCCAGATTCTCAACTAGCTCCAAGTAAGGTCAGTTTTATAGCTTCTCTAATCAGCGAAACTGTTTTCAGCTGTGCTAACATACTTGCACAAGGTTTTTCAAGGGTATTCAAAATATCCAATAGTCTTCTTACACAGTTAGCAAACACAATGTACCATTAGAACACTGGAGTGATGGTTGTTGGAAATGGGCCTCTATACACCTATGTAGATATTGCATTAACAACCAGACGTTTGCAGCTAGAATAGTGATTTACCACATTAACAATGTATAGAGTGTATTTCTGATTCATTTAATGTTAGCTTCATTGAAAAAAACTGTGCTTTTCTTTCAAAAATAAGGAAATTTCTAAGTGACCCCAAACTTTTGAACGGTAGTGTATTTTTTCTTTTTCACAGCATAATGCTAAAATTTTTTATGAAAGACCTGTGGAGTCGATATACTGACTACACCCCTGGATATATTCATTAAGTGGTGTAGTTTCCAATATGGGGTCTTTTTAGAGGTGTTAAGTATTAGCATCTTAGGGTGTCCACAAACCTGTTATGGAGACTAAAGAAAATTGTAATGAAAATGAGACCTGAAGGTCCAGTATGTGTTCCTCCAATTCTGAGGCTTGTGGTTGAGCCAAATAGTGCACTAGGGCCACATACAGAATTTCTCTAAAAATGGTAGAATTGGGGGAATCAATATTGAGTTGCATTTCCCAGTGTTAGGCTTTGAAAAAGAAAAAAAATTTTTTTTCCAACAATCTGCAATTTTAGTTCAAAATGTTTCATTTCTACAAGGAATCCTGGAAGCAAAGCACCCCAAAATTTGTTACGCTATTTCTTTCAAGTTCAGCAATACCCTATATGTGGGTGTAAACTGCTGTTTGGGTGTATGGCAAGGCGTACTAGAGAGGGAGCGCTATTTGGCTTTTGGAAAGCAGATTTTGTTGGGTGCCATATCGCATTTACAAAGCCCTCAAAGTCCAAAACTTTTAAAACTAATTCAAACCATTTTGGATTCAACACGGGGGTAAAACGAGAAGCCTGGCCTCAAGCAAATTTTTTGGATGGCCCTTACCCCACAAACATTTACGGGGCCCTTTTAAAGTCATGCAGTTACTAATAATAAAAGAGGTTTCTCACCATAATATTACCCATACGCTCCCAAACAAATCCCACTACACGCAGACCAACATTACCAATAGAGCTACTACATAAAGACCCGATTAATCCGCCAGAACATGACCACAAATTATCACCACATAGTGACTGAATAATACCCCACACTATACTGAATAAAGATCAGTAACAAAGCCCAAATATTACTCCCATAAGCACAATATAGTGTAGAAACCGTGACATACTCTGTAAACTTTCACCACCGGCCACTTTTTAGGTAACCTGCCAACTGCCGTTAACATTTAATTTTCAATCACCCAAATCACATGGGGGCAACTCATGCATTTGGGCATGTAACATGGTCAAACAATCTCCTGCATTAAACCGAGCTCATAGGGGAAAAAGGTATTTGAGTCCCTTTTGACGGGGCAGGTTTTGGGTGCCAAAGGGGGGGTCTGATATTTCAAAACTGCTGACTCCGGGGATTTTCACGCAAAACCATCTCAGGTTTACAGAGAATGGTCCAAAAAAAAAAACATCCAGGAGCGGCAGCCTGTGGCGGAAAGCCTTGTTGAGCCCGAGGGCAAAGAGAAGGGGAACTGGTTCAGCTGATAGAAAGGGGAAAAGTGACCAAATACCACCCTTAAACCAAGGGAGGAAAAGAGCATCTCTGAACGCACATACGGGAACTTTGAGGCGATGGGCACAGCACAAAGACCACCCGGGTCCCCCCTTTTTCTAAAACAGGAAACGAGGCCCAATTTGCCAAGCTCATCGAAATTGGACATAGAAGATTGAAAAACGTTGCCCTGTCTGTGATCCGATTCTGCTGCACATTCGGATGGGAGGGCAAAATTTGGCGTCAAACAACATGAAACATGGGTCCTCCCCGCCCTTTTAAACAACGTTTAGGGTGGTGTGTGGGCTGGGGGGAATATTTTCTTGGGACTCTTTGGGGCCCCCCTTTTACCAATTTACATCGTTGCAACACCTTGGGAATCTAGCCACGAAAATTGAAGCAGTTCTGAAAAGGGAAAAAGGGGTCCAACCCGTTTTCTACATGGGTACCTAAAAAGTGGCCGGTAGTGATGTGAAAATACGTTACAACTTGTACCCAGTAAATTTCCTGACGCCTTTACTTCCTTTCCTTTACCGTCCCGACCGCCAAGAGCTTTTCCTGGGCACCACCATCCCACAATTTTGGGCACAAAAATCTTGAATCCCTTTTTTTCCCCACCTCACTCCATGCCCCCCACCTCTGTCAAACTTCAAAGGTTTGGGAAGGGGACAGGCAAAGCTTAGGGCCCACTCCTAGAGGGGGGTAAAAAGGGTACCCCCCATGGGGGGTGTTACGATATGGGCCCGTCCCTCGAACATGTTACCATTAGATCCCCCTTTAAAAAGTTGGGTAAGCCCTAGATAGTTAATTGGTAGCCCAGTTTGGTAGGGAGTAGTTAGGCCCAGATAGGTGAATTTTTTCCTAGGGAGGGAGGCAATCCAATTTGGGAGGTGGCCCCGGAGGTAGGTAGATTGGCCCTAGGTAGACAGTATTTGGCCCCAGTTAGGTAGGGAGCCCCCCAAAAGGGAGGGAGCTGAATTTGGGCCCCCGTAGCTAAGTAGGCAATAGGTGGGTCACAGGTAAGCTGTAGGTGGGCCACAGGTAGCTAGGTAGGTAAATAGGCTATAGGGGGCCCCAAATAGGCATACAGGCTTTAGGTAGAGTATAAGGGCCATATAGGTAGGCAGGCAGGGTTTAGGTAGGGTATAGGGGCCCATATAGGTAGGCAGGCAGGGTTTATGTGGTTATAGGGGCCCATACAGGTAGGCAGGCAAGGTTTATAGGGGTTATAGGGGCCCATATATGTAGGCAGGGTTTAGAGGGTTATAGGGGCCCATATAGGTAGGCAGGGTTTAGGGGAGTTATAGGGGTCAATATAGGTAGTCAGTCAGGGTTTAGGGGGGGTAACAGGGGCCCAAATAGGAAGACAGGCAGGGTTTTATGGTTATATAGGTAGTCAGGCAGAGTTATAGAGGGTCATATATATAGATAGGCAGGCAGGGTTATAGGGGTCATATATGGGTCATATATATATAGACAGGTAGGCAGGGTTACAGGTGGCATATAGGGATCATAAAGACCAGCAGACAGTGGTATAGGGGGCATATAGGGGTTATATAGACAGGCAGACAGGGTTATATTGGGGTCATATAGACATGCAAGCAGCAGGTTATAGGCACCAAAAGTGTTTAAAAAAAGAAAGTGATCACTTACCTCCTTCGATGCGAAGATCCCGCTCAGCATCTGTGCTCAGTGAAGCAGCAGAACGATGTGATATCATTGCGCCACCCACGTCAGCATTGAGGGCCTTAGGCTTACCAGGAGGGTTAGTAATACCGGGCAGTCTGACTCTTGCCTCTGAACACTCAGGACACTGTTACCTTCATTGCCGGCGGGCCAAGGAGCAGAACTACCATGATAGCAGACATATTAGCAGCTGCCACGGGACCCGGGACCCCTAAGTTCGCGGGAACAATGGTAACTGCTATGTCAGCTACCCCGTGTAGTTCTGCTACTGATTCAACTCCCCTCAAGGATCTCATCTAGGGGTGCATTGTGCAATTTGGACACACAAGTGTTTCACAGTTTTTTTTAGCATTGAGCCATGAAAATGGGGGGAAAAAATGCAGTTCCACCATAGTTTTTTGGGCTTCATTTTTACAGCGGTCGCCGTACGGTATAAATGACAGGATGACTTTCTATTTGGTTCAGTACAATTACAAAAATATCAATTTTATATAGTTTTTAATGTTTTATTGCTTTTACACAATAGAGATGCGTTTATAAAAATTGTGTTTTTATGTCATAACTGATAGCCATACCTTTTTTATTTTTATGTTTATGGAGCTGATTAAGGGCTTGGTTTTTTTTGCAAAATGAGTAGCCATTTTCATTGGTACCATTATGGGGTTCATATGATGCTTTGATCACTTTTTCCAAAGGTTTTTGTCAGGTGTTTTGAACAAAATTTAGCAATCCTGGTAGTGTTTTTAAATTTTACAGTGGTCACCATGCAGTATATATGACAAAAACACTTTTATTCAAAAAGCGTTTTGCTTCGCCATTGTCTGAGAGCCATAGCTTTTTTATTTTCCTGTGTAGGGAGCTGTGTAACAGCTTTTTGTTTGCGGGATGAGTTGATGTTTTTATTGGTATCATTTTTAGGGGATAAGGTTTTTTTATTGCTTTTAAATTCGGTTTTTGGAAGGCAGTGTGAAGAAAATACTGCAATCCTAGTAGTGTTTTTTTGTTTTTATTTTTAACAGCGCTCACCGTGCAGTATATGTGACAAATTAGTTTTATTCTATGGGTTGATATGATTATGGCGATACCCAATTTATATAGTTTTTTTTGTTGAAGTACTCAGGGGTGTCGCTAGGCAGATTTATTCGCGGCACGAGCCCCGAATAAGTCTGCCTTTGCCCGGAATCTCTGCGGGCTCCAGGCTGGTGCCGTGGGCCTGGAGCACTCCTAGGTGCGGGCACCGCCCGCCGTTCTCTGACTGCACGGCCGTTTCACAGCGGCCGCGCAGAGTCAGAGAGAAGGCAGGATGGATCGTTCCCGTCCTGTCTTCTCCCCTATATGTACAGCGCTTGGTATGTGCTGTACATACGCCTTAGCGTCGCAGGGGGCGTTACGCATCGCTTTCATCAACCCCCTGTGACGATGGGTCTCCTAAGCCGGCAGCCTCGGGTCGTGGGCGCCGCGAGGCGGCGTAAGTGGCGTGATGACATCACACCGCTTACAGTGTTCTCAAGCTGCAGGACCTGTGGGTGCGGACCGTGCTGAGGTGAGTAGTTTTTTTTATTTTATTAGGTAAGTGGGGCATATTACTGGCTATGGGGGCATATTACTGGCTGAGGGGGCATATTACTGGCTGAGGGGGCATATTACTGGCTGAGGGGGCATATTACTGGCTGAGGGGGCATATTACTGGCTGAGGGGGCATGTTACTGACTGAGGGGGCATATTACTGGCTAAGGGGGGCATATTACTGGCTGAGGGGGCATATTACTGACTGAGGGGAGCATATTACTGACTGAGGGGGCATATTACTGACTAAGGGGGGCATATTATTAACTAAGGGGTCATATTACTGGCTAAGGGGGCATATTACTGGCTAAGGGGGCATATAACCTGGCTAAGGGGGGCATATAACCTGGCTAAGGGGGGCATATAAACTGGCTAAGGGGGTATATTACTGGCTAAGGGGACATATAACCTGGCTATAGGGGGCTAATAACCTGGCTACAAGGGGCATATTACTGGCTACAGGGGGCATATTACTGTGTAAAGGGGCAGTAACCTAGCTACAGAGAGCAGCAACCTGGCTAGAGGGGCTAATAACCTGGCTAGAGGGGGTGACTACTTGGCTAAAGGGGGCTACTACCTGGCTACAGTGGGCTACTACCTGGATACAGGGGGCAAATATTTACCTACAAGGGGGTAATTATTACCATTTGGGGCAGTATAGATGGGGAGTTTGTATAGAGAGAGGAATTGGTAGAGAAATGCTGATAGAATGAGGAGTCTAAGATGTTTGTTTTGTAAATTTTACAGCGAAGAGTTGTGGCTGGGAGAAGACGTCATGGTGGTCTGGGACAGATGGAGAAGAAGAAGGGAAAAAGAACAACTCTTCAGAGGTGTCTCCTGTGAGTGACTAAATGTAACTGCAATGTAATCACTTATATTTCTGCTGAGCCTACATACAACTAGTATCTACCACTAAATGGTCACTGTATGGCGGTGGTATATGTACAACTGATGTCACATGTGGGGGTCGCGTTTGGTTAGGGTCTGGCAGAATTATTTGAACCTTAAGTAGTAATAGTTTTGGGTCTTGGTTTTGTAGGAGTTTTTTTTAGTAACAACGAGTTGCCTGGTATATTTGCTCCATGTATAGGTGGATTATTTGGTGTCTTATTTGTTAGGTATTACACTGTCATACATAGGTGAGAGGCTTTGAAAATGCAAATTTGTCAGCTCTCATTTTCAATGTGCAGTGAATACTGAGGAGAAGGACGGGATCTATGTGGAATGTGCAGAAAATCAGTGACAGGAACAGAAGTTTTTTCTCTGTAAAAATACATCCGCAGTTGACAATGTGGCTTGAAAAATGGCGTATGCACTTAGCCCTACTCAGAAAAACGTAATGGCCCGAGCCCCAGATGTTTTGGGACCCTAGCAGCGCCCCTGGAAGTACTTAAATATTATGCAAAACAATATTTATGCATTGCTCTCTTTTGATAATTTTTTAATTTTCTGTATACAGGGTTGTGTAAGGGCTTTTTTTTGTGGGAAAAAACTTACGTTTTTATTGGATCCACTCCATAACAGTACTGGTATCCATGGTAACTGTCAACTGTCACTATGCCCAGCCATGCTCATGGGCAGTCTGGAAGCCTTTTTTAGGCTTCTGGACTGCTAGGGAAGCCATTCTTAGCCGTGATCACATCACGTCGATGCCGATGGATACAGAGGGAGCTCCCTCCCTCTGTCTTTCACTTAGCTGCTGTGATTGGTTAATCGTGGGCAACACAGCATAGGACCAGCTGTATTATAAAGCTGGTTTCACGTTTCAATCATGCGGGCCCTGCTTGAGAGCCCGCACGATGTTCAGGATATACCTGTACGTTCATTTGCGGGAAGTCACTTCCTGCTAGAACGTACAGGTACTTCCAATGCTGGGAAGGGGTTAATTTCTGTGAAACAGTTAAAGGGGTTGTCTCGGTACAAAGAATTGCTTTCAACATGTAGGGAACACTAAATGAAGACGTTTTCCAAATATATGATTTTATCACCTTCCTGGCTTTATCTAGTTCCCTAAGTGACCGACCTGTGTACATCTCTCCTCCCTGCTGTTTGTTCTATCTCATAGCATGGAGTGATGTCATCACACAGGTCCCCTCAAAACCACGTCAGAACTGGACTGGTCCCTAAAAATTTTTTGTTGCACATTTTCTTGAAAATGTGAAAATTTACTACTAAATGTCTAAGCCCCCTAATGTCATAAAAAGTTAAGACATTTAAAAAATGATGCCAACATAGAGTACAGATATGGTAGATGCTACAGTAATTATAAACTATTTTGTGTGGAATAACTATCTGGATTGAATGGACCAAAATTTCTTACTAACTTAAAGCACAATGTATCACTAGAAAACAATTTCTTTCAAAAGATGACCACCAAATCCATCAGTAAAATGAGCAACCACACTGTCCCTCGAAGAGCCTTCTCCTGTCTCTCAGGTATTCACTACAACACATTGATCGGGTACAGTGAATTATGAATCAATATTTAATCAAACAAATCCTTGTGTATACAGACAAATAATTCCTATGCTTCCAGCATTATATTTTAGATATTTCTTGGTATACTTAAGTGTCCATGTCACAGTGTTCATTCAGCCTTACGAGCCAGTCCATACGTGTTCCCAGCAAACTGGGTAGATTGGAACCATCAGACACCTGGCAGAACGTAAGGCACCCCTGTGCAACATTTCGGGGAATGCGTTGCCCCCTTTCTCAAGCATGTGTACAATAGGTTTACGTTGACTTATATAGACAAATGGTGATAGCCATTAACAAGCACAAATATTGCAACATATAACAAAATATAATACATTAAATACCACATAGTAAACAAATAACATTACAATTTAAAAACAACAATGTTGCATGTAACAAAGTATAACTTACTTTAATCCCACATTACAGAAAGACCCCAAGGTTGAAATTTTCGTTCAACCCCTTAGGGATCAAAGCCTCTAATGAAGCAATCCAAAAAGCCTCTCTTTGCAATATTTTTTTTATTTTATTGAGACTTGTGGATACAGCTGACCCCCTCTAGAACATACCAACTAAGCTCCAAAAGTCTGTGCCCCTCTTCTACAAAATGTCTTGCTACAGTTGTTTCACCAAAGCTTTTCTTTCTTCATTAACCCCTATTTGCTCCTTCCCTCTCTAAAAAAGGTTTCTTCGTATTACATCTGGTATTTTTTCCTCCTGGTCTCCACCTGGCCCGATCTCGCGAACCATGATCTTAAGAACCAGGGGTATTACTACTCCAATCCCCTCTATCATGGATTTCTCTCCTAGGCCCTCAATGAGCTTGTCGCTCTTCTGCCCAAGAATACACTTGATTTAACATGTAGTGCCTTGTGTCTTTCAAACTTTCTCAGCTTGTTCTGCAGTAATGAGGAATTTCATTTGTCAATGTTAAATTTTGGTTCTGCATGGGTCTGGTTATATGTTTCTAAAGTGACATTTCTTTTTAATTCATCATCCTCTTTGTTTTATTTCCCAAGTTACAATTATTTATCGAAAAAGGCAGGGACATCTAATTTAGGAACCAACAGCTTGTCGAGATCAGTATTGGTAAATAACTCATCAAATTTGCTCTAGACAAATGATGCTTACTTCTTAAACACAACTAGAAACAGGACCTTTTGCCAATCTCTAGGTTGTAAAAACTTTGTTCATCCAAAAGGCTACAATATTAGTCACCCACCAAGAGAGTCCAGATCAACATCAAGGAATTCCACACATGCGACAGTGCACAGCAGCGCTCGGACTGGGCACGCCGGGGGGGAACGGGGACAAATCCCCCGGTGTACCCCCGCAGGCCCCCCCGAGCCGCCTAGCGGGACCCGGAAGGAGACCAGTGCCGCTCGTCCCGGGGCCCCCCCCGTCCGCGCATCCAGTACTGGACGCCCGGGCACCCCGCGGTTTCCACGAGCGCCTCTAGAGCGACGGAACCGCGCACCGCGGAGTTGGGGACTATGTCCACCGACTCCGGTGGCCCCCCCCCTGCGCACCAGGTCACCCCGACACGTTCAGAGGAAGAACCAGCGCCACTAGCGCCTAGCGACTCACCGCTGCTGTCCTGGAAGGCGCTGAACGCGTCTATGCCACTTCTGAACTGCCGCGGCGCCGGGCCCCATACTAGTGACGTAGGCGCGCGGTGACGTCCATCACCGCGCCCCGCCTATGCAGGACGGAAAAAGGAACGGATGGAACGGACGCCCGCGGCCCCAGCTCCGGATTGGCCCAGGGCGACCGGGAACGGAGCCCGGAGCCAGGTTACGTGGTGGTAAGGTTGTTTTTTTTTTTTTTTTTTTTTTTATATCTACTATACCATGGGCCCTCGACTACAAAGGGGCCCCCCTGGCTAATGAAGGGGGCCCCTCTGACTAACTCTAAAGGGGAGAGACCCTGACCTACTCTAAAGGGCAGGCCCCCTGACTACTCTCAAAGGCGGGCCCCTCACTACTCTAATGGGGCCTGGACTACTCTCAAGGGGGGGCCCTGATCGCTAAAGGGAGCGGCCCTGACTACGCTTAAAGGGGCGCCCTGGCTAAGATAAAGGGGGGCCCTGAATACTCTAAAGGGGCACACTCGGATATAGCTAAAGGCGGGGGCCCCCTTGGATACACTGGAAGGGGGGCCCTCGGCTACACGGAAGGCGAGGCCCTGGCTACTCTAATGGGGGGGCCTGGAACTACTCTAAAGAGGGGCCATGGCTACTGTAAAAGGGGCGGGGCCCTGGCTTTTTCTACAAAGGGGCCCTGGCTAAAACTAAAAGGGAGGCCGGCCCTAGGCTAATAAAGGCCGGGCCTGGCTAACTTCAACGGAGGCCCTGGCACTACATAAAGAGGAGGCATGACTAATTAACAGGGCGGGGCCTGACTAACTATGGGGAGCCAACTGTCTAATAAAAGGAGGCCGGCCCTGACTGAACTATGGGGGCACCTGGCTACCCTAAGGGGGACCTCGGCTAATGTATAAGGGAGGCCTGGCTATTCTAAATGCGGACATTCTAACATAAAGGGCGGAGACCTGGGCTTACTAAAGGGGGGCCCTGCTAATAAAGGGGGGACCCTGGCCTAAACTAAGGGGGAGCCCTGGCTATCTATTGGGGGCCCTGACTACATAAAGAAGGGGCACCTGAACTACATTAAAGGGGCGGCACCTGACGTACCCTATAGGGGGCCCTGGCCTTAATGTTAAAGGGGGGGCCCTGGCTTTTCTAAAGGGGCCCTGGCTACACTACAAGGGGGGGCCTGGCTATTACAAGGGGGGACTGGCTTAACTAAGGGGGCCCCCTGACTAATAAAGGGGGGACCTGACTAATAAAGGGAGGGCCCCTGGCTAATAAAGCGGGGGCCCTGGCTACCTAAGGGGCCCTGACTAAAATGGGGGGACCTTGGCTTCTGTACAAGGGGGCCCTGGGCTACTCTGAAGGGGGGCACATGGCTTACGCCTAAAGGGGGCCCTGCATACGCTAATAAAGCGTGGGGCCTTCGGCTAACTCTAAAGGGGGACCCTCCCTCGGACTCAACCTAATCGGGCTGCCCGGCTACCTAAGGGGGCACCCTCGACTACAAAGGGTGCCCCTGGGCTACGCTTAAAGGGGGGCCCCTGTCTACTCTACTAAGGGGGGCCCTGGCTACTCTAAAGGGTGGGGGCCCCTTGGACTTCTAATAGGGGGCCCCTGGACTACTCTAAACGAGGAGCCCTGCTACTGTTATATAGGGTGGCCCATGGCTACTCATAAGGGCCGGGCCCTGGCTACTCTAAAGGGAGGGCGGGCCCTGGCTACTCTAAAGGGTGTCCGGTCCTGGCCCTAACTAAAGGGGGGCCCTGGCTACTAAAGGGGGGCCATGGCTAAATAAGGGCGCGCCCCTGAACTACATTAAAGGGGCCGGGCCCAACCCTACCTGACAATATAAAAGGGGACAGGCCCAGACAAACTATGGGGGGACCATGGGCTTACATAAAGGGCGACCGTGACTAAAATTACTATGGGGGCCCCTGGCCCTTAATTTTAAAGGGTGGCCGTGACTACCTAAGGGGGCCCGTTGACTTACGCATAAGGGCGAGCCCTGACTACCTAACGGGGGTGCCACCGGCTAATAAGGACGGGCCCTCACTGGCTATTAAAGGGGGGCCCTGGATACATAAAGGCGGGGCCTGCCTGACTAACAAAACGGGGGCCCCTGACCCTAACCTAGGGGGCCTGACTACAAAAGGGTGACCATGACTACATACAAGGGGCGGCCCTGATACAAACGGCCGGACCCATGGCTACGTTTTAAAGGGAGCCCCCCTGGTACGTAAAGCGGGGCCCGTGACTAAAAAAGGGGGCCCTGGCTATCCTAAAGGGGGCTCAGAATAAACCATACACACTTGCATAAAGGAGGCCCCTAATAACTACTGTCATACTACACTAACGGACGACCCCTAAATGCCTGTATTAACTACCTAAAGGCTACGGACACTTAATGCCCCTGTATACTACCTAGAGGAGACCACTGTCTTGCTAATACTACCTAAAGGAGGGCTTTACACTGCCTGCTATTTACTCACCTACATGGGGGTCCACATTATATGGTTGAAAAGCCTATTATAAAGCGGGACCCTAAAACCTACCTACATCTTACCCTATCTGGGGTCAACCTACCTAACCTGTATGCCTTCATTACTTGCATAACATGGGGAATCACTCACACGGATGTTCCTAACTGGGGGGTGCCTGTTTATTAACACCGTGGCTAGGTAGCCCACCCACCTACCTGGGCCAGGCCGGGCATTCCAACTTATCCAGCGGGAGGTCATAACTACCTAAAATAGGGGCCTATCTAAGTACCTCGCGGGTCTATGACCTTCTTGCCCATACCCTTACCCTGTAGGGTCCTTGCCCTACCTACCCTGCGTAATATAATTGAGAGGGGCAGCAGACCATTGTATGTTGCATTATCTCCTGGGTGGTTAGTCCCTATCCCCACCCTCCAACCCCTCAGGATAACTAGGCATCTAAGGTTCATGGTCTGTTACCCGCCTTCTCCCACCCTGGGGTGAAGTTTTGTAAGAGGGGGGAAAATAATGGTAAAGACGAGTGGAAAACTTGAGGATCTCTGAGATATTTGTGATGTAATTTCTGAGACGGGCCAGGGCATGAATCGTGGCCGGGACAACAGTCTTCATGGCCGCGTGTGAGGCAAACGGAAAACAAGCAGAGAAAGAAAAGGGAAAATAAGAAGGCTCAATGACGAGAACGGAAGAACGACTCCACTCAGATAGGACCACCGTCTCGGTTTATGAGTCCCTTATTTCAGGGGTTATTTTACTTTATATGGCATCAATGCTGTATTTACTTGTAATGTGATGTGACCCCTGAGGCTGGGTCTGCCGACCTCTATGTGGTCTACCGTATAGCAGTGTTGTAGGTTATATTGGCAAAATTAGTAATAGTGGCAGCGTACTTGTGGTTCCCCGATTGTAAAGATGTGAGGGGAACTCCTGTACCTGTGATAGAGAGGTTAGTCTGTCTTTCTTGCTGGTGTCTTATTTTAGAAGGTAGTGAGGGGGAGTGAAAATCCAAGGGAGGGATACGCTTCGAAGGGGATTTTGTACTGGGGTGTGAGGGGGATATTGTATGTGGGTGGCGCAGGGGGTAATTGTATGGGAGGAGCGAGGGGGAATTGTATGTGCGGTGGAAGCGAGGATATTGTATGTGGGTGCTAGGGGGTCTTTTTGTATGTGGGTGGAGGGAGGAATATTGTTTCAGTGGGCCGGGGGGGATTATGTTCTGTGGGCGGATTGGGGGATATTGTATCGGGTGGGCGGGGCCGAAGGGCGGGATATTGATATGTGGGGCGGCAAAGGGGGATATTGTTTATGTGCGGGGGGGTGGTGGGGGTTATTGTTTGTGGGGTGGAGGGGGATATTGTATGTGGGGCGGGATATTGTATGACGGAGGCCTGGAGGGGCGATATTGTATGTGGGTGCCGGGGGATATTTTGCGGGTGAGGAGAGAGGGGATACAAGATATTGATATGAGGGTGCGACGGGCGGATATTGTATGCGGCCGTGGAGAGCAGGCGGGATTTATTGTATGTGGACGTGGGACCGGGGAGTATTGTATGTCGGCCGTTGGAGGGGGATATTGTATCTGGGTGGCAGGGGGGATATTCGTATGTCGGTTGGCAGGGGGAGAAAATTGTATGTGGAGTGGGGTATATTTAATCAAGTCCCGGGGGGGATATTGTATGTGGGGGGGGATTATTGTATATGGGTGGAGGGCGTGCGGTTTATTGTATCGTGGCGTGAGCAGGGGGTTATTGTATGTGCGGTGCATGGCGGGATTTCGTATGTGGGTGGCAGGGGGATATTGTATGTGGGTGAGGGGGCTATTGTATGTGGGTGGCAGGGGGATATTGTATGTGGGTGGAGGGGGATATTTGTAGAGTGGGTGGAGGGGGAATATTGTCATGCGGGAGGAGGCGGGAATATTGTATGCGGGTGGAGGGGCTTATTGTCTTGCGGGTGGACGGGGGAATAGTTGTATGCCGGGTGTGAAGGGGGTATTGTATGCGGGGGAGGGGGATATTGTATGCGGGTGGAGCGGGGTATATTGTATGTGGGTGGAGGGGGATATTGTATGGGGCCTGGTGGGGGATATCTGTATGTGGGTGAGAGGGGGATAGTGTATGTGGGTGGAGGGGGATATTGTATGTGGGTGGAGGGGGATATTGTATGTGCGGCGTAGGCGGATATTGTATAGTGGGTGGCAGGAGGATATTTGTATGTGGGGTGGAGGGGGAGATTGTATGTAGGGTGGAAGGCGGGATATTGTATGTGGAGACACGGGGGGGGATATTGTATTGGGGTGAGAGCGCGGGATAGTTAATGTGGGTGGAGGGGGTTATTTGATGTGGGTGGCGCGGGATATTGTATGTGGCAGGTGGGGAATGGATATTGTATGTTGCTGGTGGGGGAGGATATTGTATGTGGGTGGAGGCGGGGACGGAGATTGTTATGAGGGTGGAGGGGATATTGTGTGTGGGTGGTGGGGGATATTGTATGTGGGGGGGGCGGGGATATTGTATGTGGGTGGAGGGGGATATTGTATGTGGGTGGAGGGGTTATTGTATGTGGGTGGAGGGGATAGCTGTCATGTGGGTGGAGGGGGAAATTTAAGTGGGTTGAGGGGGATATTGTTAAGTGGGTGGAGGGGATATTGTATGTGGGCTGGAGTGGGATACTGTATGTGGGTTGAGGGGGATATTGTATCGTGGGTGGGGGGGGATATTGGTATGTTGGGTGGAGGGGGGATATTGTATGTGGGTTGGCGGGGGATATTGTATGTGGGTGGAGGGGGATATTGTTGGGGGGGGGAGGGGGATATTCGTATGGTGGGTGGAGGGGATCTTGTATGTGGGCTGGGGGGGATTTTGTATGTGGGTGGAGGGGGATATTGTCTATGTGGGCATAGGAGGGGGAATTCATATGTCATGTGCGTGGAGGGGGGATTATGCCGAATGGAGCTATTTAGCCAACTGCTGTCTCCATGATTCGTTAGACGGACCTCATAAGCCTGATAAAGCCAGGTTTAGCTGGCGAAACATGTCGGCGAGGTCAGGCATGACGTTTTTAAATTGTATCTCTCACCACTCGTATTCAAGTGTCACACTGCTGCAGACCGGTGTCACAAAGGGGGCCTATTTGTTCTGGTCTGATGAGATTAGGAGACGACCTGCCCAAGTAGTTGGATTGGGATCCCTTACTGAAGCTAGTACTTTGCTATAGATATAGGCTCTCCTGTTAATAGGTGGGGTTCCACCAGACTTGATGATAGAAAGGGAGTTATTCCCTCTTTCAGAAGCAAAAAGGGTTAAATGATGAGGATAGAGATCAGGTTTTTAAATAGTGTGTATAGAGGTTAAGAGTTAGATATAATAAAAGTTACGTTTTAGTGTTTAATAGATAGAGAACTGATAGAGTTTAAGTTTGCCTATGGCAAAATAGTAAATATAGTATACTATTCTAGTAACGTTACAGCTTTACTGTTCATCTGACATGACTGTTTATGTGGTCTATCAGAGTATTTGTTTTGCATTCCTTGATGCACTGACAATATAATGGAAACATGACCTATTGTGCTACTTGAGGACGAGAACTAGGAAACACTAGATGACATTCATAAACCACTTTTCCTTTTTAAATGTTTTTACATGTATTTTGCTAATGCAGAGTGAATATATTTTTACGGTGTTATAGTGCAAGTGCAGCAAGTTCTATTAAAACTGACCTCTAAATTATTTTTATAAGTGTTACTTTTTGTATGTGTTATTATACACTTATTTTGGCAGGACTGTGTTTAAAGCTAGTTAATTGAAAAGCTGATATGTGAAAGTAATTGACTTGTGCTTATTTTAACATATTAAGCATTTTAATTTCACAATTATTATCACCAACCATTGTATAAACAATTTACTTTCCAGCGAACCACATAATCTACTAGAAGAATAGAATTTCATTACTTTCTGTTTTCGAAGGAGCTAAAACCAAATTAAATTGCCTCAACAGTTTTTCCTGGTTGCTTGGATGTCAGATTTAGGTTGCTATCCATGAAGCAGAAGATTGTTACAACAAGCTATATGTCAATGAAATTTTAAATGCAAATGGGACATTTTATACTTAATTATACCTAAATGTTACAATAAAAGTTATCTTTCTGAAATATAAAACCAAAGAAAAATAATCAAACAAAACTATCAAAAAAATCAGCAGTTGGAGATAAAAAGTTAAAGATTAATTTTATAGAAATGTTCTTTTGCCATTTTTCCAATTTTGTTTTTGAAGGATAGAGTTTCTGCTTGATAAGAGCACTATGAAGGTATAGGGAGACTTAAATGAGTGTTATGAAAAAAATAACCGCTAGTAAGTCCGTTGGGGGATGATTAAAAATAGAAAAGAAAAAAAAACGTACCTTGAAAACCTGATTGCTCTATTTACAGTATTTATGTGTGGTATATCCAGCAAGAGACAGTTTCAGCCTGTGAATGACAGCAGAGTCATGTGGAGACTTATAGGGAACCTGTCACATAGGTTATTCCCCCCTTGCTGAGGACAGCACACACTAGCGTCAGAAATGCTGTTTCCAGCACTGTGTCCCTTATTCTGTAAGATGCGTCAGTTTCAAAGTATTTAATGCTCAAATATATATATATATGAGAACTGTGGATTAACGTAATGAATGGGCCGTTTTCAGCCCGTAATTTGCACACTTCGGAGCGTAATTACGGACCGAAATATGGCCCATTTTAAGCCGTGTGAACATGGCCTAAGATGTAATGCAGAGCGAAGAGAGCCAAGTCTCTAGTGCCACATATTGGTGCCTTTTACCCGCCAGCCAGAATCCTGTTTATGTAAATGGGGGTCAAAAACCCAGAAACAGCTGTCTGTGTATATATGATTCTCCCTTATGAGAAATTCAAGGCTTGCTTTCAACCCCTGATCATGTTTAGAATACACTGAAAGGAAAGCTATCTCCAATAGGTTACTGTGGGCACTCAGCTCTCTTGCTTTCTACATTAGAAGTTATTCACATATGCTATATTTCAAGGAAGAATGGCATTGCCTGGAGGTCACCCTACACCACTATGGTTTGCTTCTCGAGGAGACAGAGCTTACCTGCAAAAGCATGCGGAAAAAGTGACCTCTGGCCATTACCAGTTTGTCAGCTGCGTATTAGAGGTGTGTGTGCACAATGTGACATATACAATCAGTGCTATTATGGGACACATCACTTTGAAAATTGCAATGGTAACACTCAGCTGACAAATTCACAATACATTTCTAGAAGGAATAACAGAGGAGCCGCACAACCCACAGTTATAAGAGAAGATGCTGCAGAACTGTTATTTCACAGGGAACACAAGGATTTACTAAACCAGGTCTGTCAGGAGATGTCATGGGCCCGCTTTAATTGATGATCGATACAAATTCTTCACTGCTGTGCAGCTAGTGGGGTGGATCTGGACTAGCATCTCCATTCTGGTGATCTTGATGTCAGTAAGGGCATGTTGAATCCATTTTTGGATCCGTAAAACACATGCAGGTGCCTGTTTGGATGCATTTTGGCTGAAGCAGGAGCTCACCCTATATTTTTAATAGGGTATATGCTGCATCTTTCTGGTCAAGAATTGACATATCAATTCTTTGAACGGATTCAGAAAATGCATGTAAAAGACGCATGTAAACACGCATCGGCGATCACTCGTCTAAACGCTGATTCGTATTTTACATTGAAAGCAATGTAAAATTACACTGCACATTGTTAGATGCGTGTTTGGGTCCGTTTAAGATCCGAAACACGGATCCAAACACACATCGAAAAACGTATCCCAACATGGAGTCAACACGCCATGTGAACATACTCTACCATACCCATACCATATTGCCCACAACGTCACTCAGCCCCCAACTATTTAGTCACAAAAACGCTTGTCTGTGTTTGGTGGCTGTTTACATGTTTTTTTTCCAGAGACAATAGAAATAATGTGGGAGCAGGAACAGGTAGATACTTTGATGTACTATGTAGTCATCTCTGGGACACAGTTGGGGTATTAACACAGTGGGGGTCCACTAACATCTGTGTGGAGCTCCAGAAATGAGTAGATAAGGTGGAGAAGTGACCATGCATACATTTGGTTTTCCTTATCACAGTTTATGTGAGTAGTGGAACATTTGAGCTATTTCATGAACTCATGTAGTTGCATGCATGCTTGCTGCGCATATGGAGTGGGAACAGTCCAGAAGACAACCCCTATTTTCCTGATTGGTGGGACTTTAGCAAGTGAACCCAGCACCTATGGGGCAACTACAACTTATACTTACAGTATACTATTATATGTCATAAATACCTCAGATTGTAATTCCCCTTAAACTTTTATTACTGCCTTGGGATTGGTTCAGTAGGACAATGTAGTCCATGGACTAGAAAATATTATGGTAAAGAGGGATGATACTGTTGTCTATAGTGATATTCAGATTGGAGCACTTACAGCTTCTATTGCAGTATGCAAATACTGATTGTTTAGAATAGGGATGAGCAAACCCTAAAAAATTTGAGTTTGAGTCGAACTTCGAACTTAGAGGCTTTCGGTTCGAAGTTTGAGTTGAACTCGAACCCCATTAAAGTCAAAAGAAGAAGATGTTCGGGTTAATTTTTATACCTATATAGGTGAAGAAGAGAGGAGATGCTGTAATTACCATCCATATCTGTAAACTGGATGCGTGGAACAACTTAATGAAGAATGACAGAAAAAAATTGAGAGGCTAAAATACTACATTTCTTTCAATGGCTAAATGAAAAGATGAGGAGGGCAGCTTGCAAGCTGGGGCTCAGCTATATGAGGTGCAAGGGTAGCAGCTGCAATGGGGCCATGCATTCTGAGGGGGCCCAAACGCCCCTTTGACACAAGGAGACATCGGTATTGGAAATAGCACATGGTAACTGACAGGAGCCCCATTACACTTTTTGCACCAGGGTCCAAGAACTTCAAGTTACGCCTTTGCAGGCTGGACTAGATTAGATGGCAGTACCATTGGTGGCAGCGAGAACATGCCAATGGGAACATGGAGTTTCCGTTTTGACAAGATTAGGCGGCAGTACCATTGGTGGCAGCGATTATATGGCAATGGGGAACAGCAATGTTTCGGTTCAACAAGATTAGGCAGCAGTACCATTGATGGCAGTGAGAACATGGCAGTGGGGAACATGGAGGTTTCGGTTCGTCAAGATTAGGCGGCAGTACCACTGGTAGCATCGAGAACATGCCAATGAGGAACATGGAGTTTCCGGTTCAACTAGATTAGACGACAGAACCATTTGTGGCAACGAGAACATGCCAATGAGGAACATTGAGGTTCCAGTTTGACTAGATTAGACACCGTACAGCAGCCAGTCTTCTGTGTACCAGGTGTGAGAGCATAAGAAACACTTCTACCCCAACCATCCCAAAGCCAGAAACCTGAGTGTTGGCATTGCCGGGATGTTGGACTTGGAAATGTTGCCTTTCCACCTAGTGGACACAGATGGGTTCCGCCACATCATAGCTCTGGCATGCTCCCAATATCAGATGTGAGCAGGCATTTCTTCACCAGAAAAGTTGTCCCTACCCTGGGCTGCTACATTGCAGAAAAGATCTCCAGCGTGTTGGCTGCATCTGTGTCCACTAAAGTCCATCTCATTACAGACACACGGACTAGTAAGCATGATCAAGGGTGTTAAATCTCGCTGAATGCTCACTGGGTGAGTTTGGTGGATGATAGTGCCTCTGATGATGGGTCTCGGCCGACACTCTTCAACACTGCTGGGATGCTGTGGAGTCCATATCCCCAACCTCAACAGGTAGCATCACGTGTCAAGAGAAACCAGGCCATTCTCAAATTAATTTGTCTTGAAGACCATTAACCCACAGGTCAAGAGCTATGGATGGCTCTGCGCCCTCAGACTGACCAGTGACTGAGTGCTAAGAACCTGGTACCAGGCAAGATGGTGTGCGACAACGGTAGCAATCTCCTTGCTGCTCTTAAGATCGATAGACTTACGCACATCCCTTTCCTGGCACACGTCATGAACCTGGTTGTGCAGAAATTTCTCAAGCGCTACCCGGGTCTTGACTGTCTGCTGAGGAAGGCTTGAGGTCTTAGCTCACACTTCCGGTGTTCGCATCCTGGCAGCATTGCAGTGTGATCTAGGCCTCCCTATCAACCATCTGATATGTGATGTGGCAACACACTGGAATTCGGCCCTCCACCTGCTCCAGCGATTGTGGCGACAGTATAATGCCATTATACAGTATGAAATATCGCATGGCCTGACTAGCAGTGATGCGGACCTCAGGGTGTTGACCCATACAGGTGGAGACAGGTGAAGGATTTCTGCACCATCCTTGGCAGTTTTGAAGAGGGCCACCAAAATGGTCAGTCAGGATGATGCCCTTGTTGGCATGACCGTTCCGAATATATTTTTACTGGAACAAGTGTTAGGCACTCTATGGTAGTAGGTCCCAGCAGTGATGGAGGAATAGGAGGACACGGAGGATGCGGACACAGAGCGATACTCGCCGGATGATGTAGAAGGCCCGACTGTTTCGCAACTGTATAGGTCTTCTTTAGGCGGTGGTTCTAGGTCAAGTGCGGGTGCAGCATGGCAGTTCAGCTCAGAGTAGAGTGCATGAGGCTAGCCAGGGCTTTGGTGATGGTCAGGATGAGGAAGTGGAGGAGGATGAGGATGCAGGGGTGGATGTCACCGGTACTGATTACCCTTTAGTGGTAAGGGGTTGGCACAGATTACAGGAGGAGGAGGAAGAGGATGAAGATCCTGTTAGTGCCCCTTGGAAGAGATGAGCGAACTCTAAAAAGTTTGAGTTCTGGTCGAACCTCAAATCTTGATATGTTCGAATCGAAGTTCATGTTGAACTTGAACTCGAAGCGTTCTGTATATTGGGTGACATTTGGACCGTGTTTGCTTCAGGTTGGACTGATGATGATGATGACATTTGTGGCTGTGACTGAGAGGAAAAGTAGGTAAAACCGCTGGATGCAGGGTGCGTTAACCACTGAAAAACCGATTGGTGATGCTCTTCAGAATTGAGACGAACAGGGAAGCGACCCAGCGGTGACAGGCCTGACAGTCCTGTAACTGACAATGTACTCGCTTGTGTGTTGTCTGGAGCACTGGAAGGAGTGCATTGTTTCGTAAATCTAGCTCCACACCCTACGCCCCTCCTTGCTCGCTTACCACCTCTAGTTCGCTCCATGTTCAAAAAGACAAATATTAAAAAGGTAAAGATTTGTTCACGGTGTTTTATGGAAGAACCCTGGCAGCAACACTGCAAAAAAGAGCTTTTCTGGAATCCCAAAAATTTGCTGCTAACAAATAATATTACAAATAGATTTCTTTCTATGGAATATCTGTTAACGGTGTCTTTTGGAAGAACTCTGGCTGCAACAGTGCGATACAGAAGTCTTCTTGAATCCCAAAAAATTAACTATAAGCAAATAGTATTACAAATAGATTTCTTTCTATGGAATATCCGTTAGAGCTGTCTTTTGGAAGAACACTGGCAGCAACAATGCGACACAGAAGTCTTCTTGAATTACAAAAATTTACAGCTAGCAAATAGTATTACAAATAGATTTCTTTCTATGGAATATCTGTTAACGCTGTCCTATGGAAGAACCCTGGCAGTAACAGTGCGACACTTGCATTTCTTTCTATGGAAGATTTGCTGATGGTGTCTTCTGCAGTAGCTAGACCCCCAAAACAGGAGAAATGAACTTTTAGGCACTCTGAATAAAGATGTGAAAAATGCAGTCAGCTATACAAAACTATACACTATACAAAAGCTATACAAAACTCCCTAACTATTGCTGTGTATGATTCCCTAAGCTAGCTGTCACCCGCCCGACTAATCTAACTAGCTGCTTTTCCTGTGTAAAATCGCTAGAAAATGGTATGCCTGCCTGCTGACAAACAAGCACACATAGACAGGTGTGTGTTCAGTACAGAGAGTAAAGTCCCAATGGCATTCCCCAGGAAATACAGTGACATACACATAAGAGGGTCATGTGATTTTACCAACCAATGAGATTCTTACATACTCTGTGTTGAGGTTTTTTATATACACTCCTCTGTGCTATGCACTGAGTGGCTGGCCACCAAAACTGAAGGAAGCAGCTGAAAGTGAAAGTAAAAATGGGGTGTCGAGCGCATGTGTCAAACGCAGATTTTTATCGAAAGTACAGTAAAAAGCGCAGTTCAGCTCAGATTTTAAAATCCCGAGAACTTCAACTCGAACATAACTTTTCTCTAACCATTCGCTCAACACTACCTCTCGACCCCGAGGCTTGGGAGATCCCAGCAGCATCTCACACATGAGTACTTGGATGCTACATTACCTGCAACATGATCCACGCATCAAGACAATAAAAATGAATTGCGATTACTGGGTGGCCACCCTCGTCGATCCACGTTACTAGATGAAAGTGAACAATTTCCTTCCACCCACAGAAATTGACAGTAGAATGCAGGATTTTGAGACAGTGCTCATTGACCAACTTGAGACATCTTTTGCATCTTTACATTCTAATTTTACGGTGGAACAACATCAGCATCGCGGCAGCAGTAGAATGGAAAATAGCCACAGCAGGCAGTGTGGCAGATTCCTACTGGGTGACATTTGGCAATCCATTCTTACCACCTCACCAACCTCTGTCTACAAGGCATTCAGACTTACAGAGACTGCCTTAAGTCCATGGTCCATGACTACCTGCGGCTCAACATCGATGTTTTTGGACTTAGTCTGGACCCATTTACCTTCTGGGTGTCCAAACTGGATGAATGGCTTGAGCCGTAGAAGTTTTATCCTGCTCAGCAGCCAGCATTATCTCGGAACGCACATTCAGCACAGCTGGCAGGGTGATAACTGACAAACGTATCCATCTTTCCCCTGACAATGTGGATCGTTTGACATTTATAAAAATGGATCAAGCGTGGATCTCTGACCATTTTGTTGCCCCGGTTGCCGATGTCACTGATCAGTAAACTGTAGCACGTCTTCTTGACAATGTGAAATGCACTTTTAAACTACACTACATCTAAGGACTGTAGTTCCTGTGCTTGCAGCTTCTACAAATTGTATTCTACTGCTGCCAACAGCTAGATTTACAAGTCTTACAGCTGAATTTATTTTGAAATATACAGCTGTATGACCTTGATGTGCACTACATACACCTGTTACTCCTCCTCCTTGTAGCCCTCCAAATCTTTATTTTTTAAATCCTCCACCTGTACTACCACCAAATGTACTAAGTTCTGTTATCCGGAACCTCAATGTTTCCCATTGGCATGTTCTTGCTGCCACCAATGGTGCTGCCTCCTCATCTTGTCGAACCGGAACATCCATGTTCGGCATTGCCTAATCTTGTTGAACCGGAACCTCGCTGTTTCTCATTGCCTAATCTTGTAGAACCGGAACCTAGCTATTCCCCATTGGATAATGTTGTCAAACCGGAACCTTCAAGTTCTCCACTGCCATGTTCTCGCTGCCACCAATGGTACTGCCGTCTAATCTTGTGGAACCTGAACCTCCATGTTCCCCACTGGCATTTTCTCGTTACCACCAATAGTACTGCTGTCTAATCTAGTCCAGCCTCCAGTTCAAGTAAGTTCAAGTTCTTGGGCCCTGGTGCAAAAAGTGAAATGGGGCCCCCTCTTTACCACGGCTGCCAGCAGTCATCTATTAACCGTTCCATTGCCCCATACAGCCAAAACAAATGAGGCCCCCACCCATTGCTAGTTCCTATTTTTTAACATATCAGTGGGCCCTTTTTTGATTTGGGCCCCTGACAGGCTTACTGCCCGTACTGCCCTATTGGCACCCCTGCCAGTTACCATGTGCCATTTCCAATACCAGTTTCTTATTATGTATCAAAGGGGCTTTTGGGCCCCCTATAACTACGCCCCTGCCAGCTGAACCTCTATCTTCCCTGTTGGGATGTTCTTGCTGCCACCACATATATCACACGTGCAAAAGTTACAAGCAGCGGCGTAAATTGAAGTTCTTGGGCCCTGGTGCAAAAAGTGAAATGGGGCTTCTGCCAGTTACCATGTGCCACAACCTCAAACAGTCACACTCCAAACTCCACTATGGTGAAGACCAAAGAGCTGTCGAAGGACACCAGAAACAAAACTGTAGCCCTGCACCAGGCTTGGAAGACTGAATCTGTAATAGGCAAGCATTTTGGTGTGAAGAAATCAAATGTGGGAGCAATAATTAGAAAATGGAAGACATACAAGACCACTGATAATCTCCCTCGATCTGGGGCTCCACTCAAGATCTTACCCCGTGGGGTCAAAATGATCACAAGAACAGTAAGCACCTAGTGAATGACCTGCAGAGAGCTGGGACCAACTTAACAAAGGCTACCATCAGTAACACACTACGCCGCCAGCGACTCAGATGCTGCAGCGCCAGACGTGTCCCCCTGCTTAAGCCAGTATATATCTGGGCCCATCTGAAGTTTGCTAGAGAGAATTTGTATAATCCAAAAGAGTATTGGGAGAATGTCATATGGTCAGATGAAACCAAAGTAGAACTGTTTGGTAGAAACACTATTTGTCATGTTTGAAGGAGAGAGAATGCTGAGTTGCATCCAAAGAACACCATACCTACTGTAAAGCATGGGGGTGGCAACATCATGCTTTGGGGCTGTTTCTCTGCAAAGGGACCAGGACGATTGATCCATGTACATGAAAGAATGAATGGGGCCATGTATCGTGAGATTTTCAAGTGCAAACCTCCTTCCATCAGCAAGGGCATTAAAGATGAAACGTGGCTGGGTCTTTTAGCATGACAATGATTCCAAGCACACTGCCAGGGCAATGTAGGAGTGGCTTCGTAAGAAGCATTTTAAGGTCCTGGAGTGGCCTAGCCAGTCTCTAGATCTCAACCCCGTAGAAAACCTTTGGAGGGAGTTGAAAGTCTGTGTTGCCCAGCGACAGTCCCAAAATATTACTACTCTAGTGGAGATTTGCATGAAGGAATGGGCCAACATACCAAGAACTGTGCCAACCTTGTGACTCACAGAAAACGTTTGACCTCTGTCATGGCCAACAAAGGATATATAACAAAATAATGAGATGAACTATTGTTATTGACCAAATACTTAATTTACATAATTTGCCAATAAAAACTTTCCAAATCAGACAATGTGAGTGATTGGATTTTTTTTATCAATTTGTCTCTCATAGTTGAGGTCTACCTATGATGTCAATTACAGGCCTCTCTCATCTTTTTAAGTGGGAGAACTTGCACAATTGGTGGCTGACTAAATACTTTTTTCCCCATGGTATATGTGAATCACAATAACGCACTGGTATATTTCAGCGCTATGTGTACTTAAAATCTGGCAAAATCACACTTTTTGGCATTGAGTAAGATTTAGCAACAGAGAAAACTCTATTTCCTCGATATATACTGTATCTGTATGACAATAACACACGGTATATTTGAAAGGTATTTCACCCCCAAAACTTACAATTTATTAGGGTGTATGGGTGAAACAAACGGTGAGAAGTGCCAAGTTTAAAATTGTCCAGCCATGTTTCATAAATAGGGGGTGGTTTACATGAAAAATGGATGAGACTGCCACCCTGACAGTACATCTATATACAGATAAGTGCCTGTGAAGGCCCTAGTGTAGGGAGTGACAGATGTGTGTGATAACAGTTAGGGATCTTGGTAGGCCAGACTGAGAAGATGTGTTCTCAGGGCCCTCTTAAAACTATGAGGGTTGTGAATGTGCCTGATCGCCCACGGTAGCATATTCCAGAGAATTGGTGCCGCAAGTGTGAAATCTTGGAAACGGGCATGGGAGGTTCCAATGATTGATGAGTGTAACCTGATATCAGCAGCAGAGCGGAGAGAGCGGGTCGGGTGGTAGACAGAGACGAGGGAGGTGATGTAGGGTGGCAGCATTGTGGAGAGCTTTATGGGTGAGAGTGATGAGTTTATACTGTATCTTGTACTGAATGGGCAACCAGTGCAGTGACTGACACAGGGTAGAGGCATTAGTATAGCGGCTGGAAAGAAAGATGAGCCTGCCTGCTGCATTCAGGACAGATTGAAGAGGGGAGAGTTTGCACAGAAGGAGACCGATTAGCAAGGAGTTACAGTAGTCAAGACGAGAAAGAATAAGGGCCACAATGAGAGTTTGAGCTGTTTCCACAGTGAGAAACGGACGGATTCTGGAGAGGTTCTTGACGTGTAGGTGACAGGATCGGGCAAGGGATTGGATATATGGGGTGAAGGTCAGATCAGAATCTAGGATAACCCCAAGACAGCGGGCCTGCTGCCTAGGAGTAATGGTGGTACCACATACTGAAACAGAAATAGCAGCGGGGGTTGGTTATTAGATGGCGGAAAGACGAGAAGTTCAGTTTTAGTGAGGTTTAGTTTCAGATGGAGAGAGGAAATCATGTCAGAGACAGCGGACAGACAGTCACTGATGTTTTGTAGGAGAGTAGGACTGATGTCACGGGAGGAGGTGTATAATTGGGTGTCATCAGCATAGAGATGGTCCTGGAAGCCAAATCTGCTGATCGTTTGTCCAATCGGGGCTGTGTACAATGAAAAGAGAATAGGACCGAGAACCGATCCCCGAGGAACTCCAACTTCAAAGGTAGAGAAGAGGAGGTAGATCCAAATAAAGAGACACTAAAGGAACGATCAGACAGGTAAGATGAGAACCAAGAGAGAGCAGTGTCCTGGAGGCCAATGGCACTGAGCATGCTGAGAAGTTGGTGATAAACAGTGTCAATTGCTGCAGAGAGATCCAAGAGAAGCAGCAAGAGAAGCAGCAACGAGTAGTTACCCTGAGATTTTGCTGTTAGAAGGTCATTTGAGACTTTAACTAAAGCATTTTCCGTGGAGCGTAGGGTGCGGAAACCGGATTGTAGAGGATTGAGAAGAGAGTTAGTAGAGAGATAGCGGATTAGGCGAGAGTAGACCAAGCGTTCCAGGAGTTTAGAGAGGAAGGGCAGATTAGAGACTGGTCCAGAGTGGGCTTTTTAGTAAAGGGGTTATGATGGCATGTTTAAAGGAAGATGGAAAGATCCCAGTGGAGAGAGAGAGGTTACAGATTGCAGTTATGTGAGAGAGGACAGCTGGAGAAATCGACTGGACAAGGTGGGAGGGAATGGGGTCACTAAAGCAGGTGGTGGAGTGCGCAGACAAGAGAAGCCTGGACACTTCTTCCTCTGTCGTCGGGTCAAGGGCTGAGAGTAGACTAGAGGATGTGTGGGGAGGACAGGATGGGTATTACTTGGGGACTGAGATATTTTGCCGGATATTTTAAATTTTCTCTTTGAAGTGAGTCACCAGGTCTTCAGCACAGAGGTCAGTAACTGGGGCCTGAGCTTTAGGCCTTAGGAGGGAGTGGAAGGTGTCAAACAGGCGTTTTGGGTTGTTGTGTAGTGTTGAGATGAGGGAGGTGAAATATTTTTGTTTGGCGCTGTGAAGGGCAGTGTGATAAGTCCTGAGCATGAATTTGTAGTGGAGAAAGTCTGCAGGTAGCTTCGACTTTCTCCACAGACGCTCAGCACACCTGGAATAGCGCTGCAGATGGCGAGTCTGAGGCGTGTGCAAAGGCTGCGGGCATCTGACTCTGGTGGTGCGGTGTGTGAGTGGTGCCAACATGTCCAGGGTGGTTGGGAGAGTTTCATTGTAATGTAGAGTTTTGTTGACAGCCAGGTCAGGATAGGAGAGGGAGGAGATTGGGGGCGGTGAGGACTGTATGGTGTCTGTGAGTTCCTGAGTATTAATCGAGGAGATATTTCGGAATGTGTGGGCAGGTTTGTCCAGAGAGGGCTGAGAATTAGAGATAACGAAGGAGATAAGGTTGTGGTCAGAGAGAGCATAAGGAGAATTAATGAAGTTAGAAATTGAGGAAAGATGACAGGAGACCAGATCAAGAGAGTTCCCATCCTTGTGGGTGGGAGTGTCAGTAAACTGCGAGAGGCCAAGAGAAGAGGTTAGTGAAAGAAACTGAGAGGCAGAAGGAGACATGGGGTCATCAATGGGATCTTGAAATCACCCATGATTTGAGTGGGTATTTCAGTAGAAAGGGAGGGAGAGAGCCAGGCAGCAAAATGATCCAGAAACTGGCGAGGTGAGCTGGGGGGTTGCACACAACCGCGACTCTGAGGGAAAATGGTCGAAAGAGTCTGAGGGTGTGGACCTCAAAGGAGGGGAAAGTGAGTCAGGGTGCGGGAGGGGTGACTTGGTAAGTGCAGTGTGGAGAGAGAAGTATGCCAACTCCTCCACCCAGCCTGTTCTCAGGTCTGGGGGTGTGGGTGAAGTGTAGGCCGCCATAGGTGAGAGTGGCAAGGAAAGGGGTGACAGACTGCTGAAGCCATGTTTCTGTGAGGGCCAGCAGGTTGAGGGAGTTAGAGAGAAACAGGTCATGAACAGCAGTGAGTTTGTTGCAGACGGATTGGGCGTTCCATAGAGCACACTTAAAAGGGGCAGGAAAAGACTTACAGCGAATAGCAAGCAGGTCAGCAGGGTTTCGATGGAAGGAGGAGGGGGGATGAGCAGTAGTTTTTGACACTTATCTGTGCTCTGCACTGATTGGATGGCCGCCAAAAGTGCAAAAGTGCAGGAAGCAGCTAAAAATTAAACTAAAACTGACGCGTTGAACGTGCATGTTGAACTTTACTCGAACGAACCGTAAAAAGCTTGGTTCAGTTTGCGTTCTAAAAAGAAGAAAGAAATTCGAACTTAAAGGGGTGTTATCGTTTCATTAAATGGTCTTCAGAATAAGGGGACAGTGAAAACAAGCAACTTTGCAATTGGATGTCATTAGCAAAGCTGCCTTGTTCTCACAGTGTCCCTTATCTTGTGTTTTTATTTACACTGATATCCAGTGTGGGTCTAATCCCTCCTGATCCCTCCTCCTTGCAATTCACTAGCTGAGAGCTCATTTACATTCTGTACAGCCCCTGGGTCGATTCACGGAGCTGTGTCTCTGACTCAGAGTTAGGGGGCCGTACAATTTTCTGTTTCCACACCTAGCAGAAACAGACTGCAGCAGATTGTACAATGAGAAAATATGACAGTTTTTTGTCCCTGTGCCTAACTCTCCTGCATACAGATCTGTGCCGTTCTAAGAAAGCTGTAATACATCTCCAGCTGTGAGAGATCAGTGCTCAGATTAGATTGAATACAGCCTGTGGTATGTATACAGCTCTTATAAAATAAGACTGCATAGAGAGAGACACAGTGATATGTGGACTCAGAGGGGAGGGAGGGGAGTCTCAGGCCAGCAGTGAAGGGGAGATGATGTCATCCAGCTGGGAGGGGAAGAAACACCCCTGCATTCACAGAGCTGGGAAGCTAAGAGAAGTGTGAATCAGCCGAAGTAAGGAAGCGATACATCCCCTTTAACTTTTCTCAAACCGTTCAATCAACACTATTTAAGAACAGTTATTACATGGAATAATGTTTTCTAGAAAATTATTTTAACTACTAAAAATAACCCTATTCTAACCAATAAAAAATGTCTGTCAGTCAATGGCCAATTAATTCTCCTTATAATGAATCATATGGACAACAGGAAGAAACAGATCTTTTCACAAATGCTGTCACATTGAACAAATGTAAAAAGAAAATAACCCAATGAATACATGAATTTATCACACATGAATATATTAAATCATAGATTTAAGCAATTTTACTATTTTTACATTTTACATTTTAAATTGGCACCAACATAATTTCTATAACTTTGTTCCATGTTTCATTCAGATAATGATATATTAGGATGCATACTGAGCCTGCAGATCTTGACTAATTCAAGACAAACTAGAGACTCTGTGGAAACTACCATTACCAACGGGAATCATTAGCTTTGAAAAAGAGATGACATTTCTGTAGATGTTTTGATGAAAAGAGAACAGTTGTGCCTGCTCTTAACATCAACATGTACATCTGAGAAGAAGCTAAGAGATGCCTAGTGTTTAGTGTAGGCACCATTACACGGTAATTGTAAAGGACAAAATAATATGTGTGCTACCCTTGTGATGATACACAGTTGATACCGCTTTTCATTAGTATTTTATATTCAGCATAGAAATAAATGTGGTACATACAAAGCAAAATAAATATCTCCTGGGCCAACCAAATATAAATAAAGAAACCGATACGGTCACATAAAAAAATCAAGATATTAAATTAATAATTCATGTTTTTTGAAAAATTTATAAAAATACAAACATTTAAAAATCGGTCATACAAAAATTGAGATGTACAAGGAAGCACAAGGAAATTATAATGATTTATCTACAATATATATGTATATAGCAATGAAAAAAAGCAAACTTCTGTCTCAATAAAACATAGGAAAATTAATAACAACAACACAACAATACCTTAAAGTGCATAATACTTAAAAACTAAAGTTAAGATGCCAATAAGGAAAAGACCTTCATACATTATCATTAAACCATGATATGTTAGTCATTAATTGCATGCACATAATCTAAGAAAGTACACATGGGCAAAGTGTGAGTGTGACGCCTTTCTGTGACGCCTGTCCATCCCATACAACATAGCCTTAAACAGTCTGTTCCCCCCCATATAACACAGCTTTATACACTCTGCTCCCCCTCTATCTCCTGCCTGATAACAGAGGGAGGAGGGGGGGTAGCGTGAATTTCTCTCATTTGTTTAATTAGTTCAGACTGTATGTATAACTGTTTACAGCAATGAAGGTGTACTGGTTACAGCAATGCAGGTGTTCTGCTTACAAGGAGCTTGGGCAGCCTGGGAGGCATGAGAACCAGTGCAGGAGGTCTGCAGAGCTGTGACATCCTCTGCCTTCCACTGTTCACACAGAATGATGATGTCACAACACTTCAGTGAGGGCAGACACTCCTACTGGGAGGAGAGGCACATCTACTGGGAGGAGAGACACGCCTACTGAGAGGAGAGTCTCGCCCCTGGATTTGAAGATGTAAGATAGATCAACAGTTCAAGTCTGCAAAAGCCTCTAATGAGAAAATCCCTTTAATGACCAACATATTATGGTTTAATGATGATATATGAAGGTCTTTTCCTTACCAGCACCTTAACTTTATCATTTAAGCATTATGCACTTTAAGGTATTATTGTTTTGGCGTTACTAATTTTTCTATGCTTTATTGGGACAGAATTTTGCTTTTTTTCATTGCTATATATTTTTTTTTCCCTTATCATGTTTATAGATAAATCATGATAATTTCCTAGTGCTTGCTTGTACCTCTCCACTTTTTCTAACCGATTTTTATACGCTTATGCTTGTCTTTTTATGAATTTTTGAATAAACATGAATTATAATTTAATATCTTTTTTCTTGGTTACTTTATAGAAATAAATGTCCATTCATTCATTCATAACTGATAGAGCATACAGTGGTCCCTCAAAGTCATATTTACTAAGGATACTATATTTACAACATACAATGGTCTCTACTGCAATATTATATGTTGAGTTTGGTTTCAGGAAACACTGATCCAGCCAATTATCATGAAGATTTTACTCATAAAACATCTGTATTACTGCAGTGCATGCTATGATTGGGGGTCTAGTAGTGCCTCTCTACAGTACAGCGTGGTGCTGCATGTTATGTACGGCTCTTTATATGTCTCAGGATGAGCAGCTCGTTTGGGCACCAGGCAATGACAACTACGTTTTATTTTGTTCTGGTACATTGTATACAAAGTACATGATGCAAAGAAGCTCTTGGCCTCAAAATACAAAGTGATTTCCAGCAGCTCTTTCTGATGTTATGTATAAGGATGAGCTTTATCCATATTAGTTATTTGCATGATTCGCATTTTACATTATGTTGTGTGAAATTTTGGGGGTCTTAGAGACAGTCACCAGTTTTCCATAGAGTTATGTTTACAATATACTATGGTTGCCCTGGAACTAATTAGTATTGTACTGTATGTTGAGGGAGCACTGTATTTGTCTAACACGGGAAATAGCAGCATAGACTGGACAGGTTAGTTTATCCAGCAGAATAAAGAAGCAGAATTCTTTCTATTTGTAATATTAATTGTTGGTTCTTAGTATACATTTTGGCCAAACTGTGCCCTATTTCCCATTTTACCGTGACCTCATCTTGATGTACTGGTCATCGCAAGCAGGAATAATAGCAAAAGACCCCAGTTTTGAGCAACAAACCCCCCATTTGTAAATGGTGAAAAGTTTCCCATGAAAAAAATTACCTGCTACTGTTTTAAAATATGGGATGAAAGCTTTCACCCATAAGCAGCCATTTCTAACACACTAATAGTCTTGGCTGTGCAATAGAAATTGGGGCTTCCAGCAGCTGAGCAGCCGTGTAAAGAGAATCTTTTTAGAACATGGGCAGAACCCTGTTTTGATACTTTATGGAGCTTGTCTTTTTTCTTTTTTTCTATGTATAGAGGATCAGAAAATCTTAATATACTGTATTTTAATTCTTTAACGACATTTGACATACAGTTACGTCATAATGTCAGCAAGGGGGTATAGCGTTGGCTCACTCACGGGGTTTGCTTCATACGCGGCAGGTAACAATTGTTAATTACAGCCAGGACTTACCGTTATCAACTGGAATCAGAAATAGCTCCAATTCCAGCATTTTGACTCCTTGGATGCCAAGTTCAACACAACAGCAGCATGTAAGGGATTAAGGAACAATGCGCCGGATCCCTTTCCCCTTCACCCTTATTGTGACAAGATCACACGGTGCCGACTGGTTGTCATTTCTAATATATCATGCCATAGGCAGGTTATAGTAGGAGAGCCATTTTTGTTCATTGTCAATGTTCTGCAACATGTAATTATTGCAGAACAGTGTGTAATTAGTTGTGTCCCTAAAAGTTCTAAACTAAAAGTACAAGAAAAAATAAAGAGTTTTAAACATAAATTTGCTATGTTACACACAAAATAACAAAAAGTAAAAAAGTTAACCATAATTGGTATTTCATACAAGTCTTATATATTAAAATACTACATAATTTATACAGCACGATGAAAACACCATAGAAATAGAAATAACCAAGGCCAAAACTGTGTTTTTTATTCAGTCATTTCACAAAAATTATCAAAAACATGTACTCTGAATTGGTACTAATAAAAACTACACTTCAGTCCGCAAAAATCTAAAGGAAATGGTCCTGCAATACAAATGTAAAAAAAGTTTTTCTGTTTTTAAAAGTAAAAAACAACACAACAAAAACTCTAAGGCCGTGTTCACACGGCATATTCCCGACGGATTTGTGCGCCGTATTGAGCGCACAAATCCGCCATGAATAAGGGGCGGGACGGGGGCGGGGCCGGAGCGCGGCGGGGGCGCCGCTCCCGGCCCCATAGACAATGCATTGTTTACGGCGCGTCCGCGCCGTAAATAATGTGCATGTCACTTTCTCCCCCCGCGGCGGATTTGCCGAGCGGGGAGGAGCGACGGAATCCACTGTTCTCTATGAGAGCAGTGGATTACCGTAATGACTCCGACGGATTGGCGCCGTATTGAAGCGCAAATCCGGCGCGGAATACGGCGCCAATCCGTCGGCAAATAAGCCGTGTGAACGGGGCCTAACAGTTAAGTATCACTAGAATTGTATCAACCTGCAGAATACAGAGAGCACATTATTTACATTGAACAGTGAACTCCATAAAAATAACCCCCCCAAAAATGGGGCAATTGCATTTTTTTAACATAACACCCCACAAATAATTTTTTGAACTGGTTCCCAATTAATTGTATGGTATGGTCAATGGTACTATTAAAAGGATCATTTTGTCCCTCAGAAAAAAGCCTTTATACATTTATGTAAATAGAAAAATTAAAAAGTTATGACTTTTGAAAGGCTATAAGGAAAAAATGAAGGTGATTTAAACAAAAATTGTTAGGGTAAACTTTTTATAGATGAAAAGTTTCATTTCACGGCTGGTAAGCTGTGAAATGTAACAGCATTTTTATGGATATAAGAACACAACCCTGTCTAAAGTGAACATTCATGCTAACTTTATTCATGGTAATTGTCTTGTCATAATAATGATTTGTAATAGTAGAACTACAGTATTTCATATTTTAGGTTATTTGAAATGAATGCTTTTGAATAAGAAATGAAAGAAAAGAAACATGCTATGTATTATTCACATGAATGGTAAAAGGCAAGATATACTATTGTTATGAGTGTTATGAGCCTCTCGTATAAGTCATGACTACTGGATAGAAGGTCTGGGTGCATTGCTGCAGGCTACCAACAAGATGGCATCTTTAATCTCTTTTACATAAGTGTAAGTCGAGTACTGGGTTGGTAAGGAAGATTGTTGTTTGATAAATGACTATAGTAATATACTAAGAAATCAGGACATTACAATGGGGACGTATAATACAAAGTAATGGCGTTATGCAAATTTGTGTGTGTTTTATACAATATTTTTCAAACCTGGCATTCAAGAACATTCTTCAGTTGGGATTTCCATTGTGCTGAGCCTGCAGCTTTTCTTGAATAATACTATGTAGATAATGCTTTACAATAGACTAGGTCTAGTGCAACACACAGACATTTTGTAAGGACAAATTTTCAGTTTTAATGACAACTACAGCAGCTCTCCAAAGCAAAACAGTACTGAGTTGCATGCAGCTTAATGCACTCCTTTGGACTTAAACAGCCACTTATAGAGGTGTTCCTATCAGAGCTTTTTCATGCTACAGATCAGCTTTTAGCTCAGCTATATTGAAAACTCCCATGGAAATTAATGGAGAGAATGAGGGCACTCCCCATTTTCTGAGATGGTGGGCTAGTAGTGAGCTGACCTGAAGCGTGAAAATGTGCTAATGAGAATACCCCTTCATTAGGTAAGAAGAGAAAATCTTGCTACAAAATGTTTGTGTATAGCCTTTGCCTGAAAGGGGTATTCTCACCACATTGATTAGCTTTAAACATGTAGGCAAAGGAAAATGTAGACTTTTACTGAATATATTGCGGTTCTGATTTTTCTTAATTTCAGAGGTAGAACAATTCTTATCCCCTGTTTGTGTACCCAAACTTTCCAAGGTTACTGACCACCTCTCTCTGCTCCAGCAGCCCTGGCCGGGTTGTTGATGTCTTTCCCTGCTGTGTCTTATCTTATCTTATGTTTCTTACTGACAAACTTTAACCCTTTAGAGCTCTGTAGCCTTCTGTTCTGTGTTTAAAACCTCTTAATAACCAATGTCCCTCTAACAGGCTCAGCTAGAAATAACACGCCAATCATTACTATAGAACCGCCCACAACCTGAACAGGAAGTAGGAGCCTGAAGCTGCCTGTGAAGAGCAGGCTTTGTGAAACTGCCTGGTGAGAAAACTCCTCTAAAGAGATGTGTCTCGAGTCCCCAAGTCTCCTCTGCAGTGCTGGCCTCCAGTAATGATGTCACATAACACATGACTTATTGGTTGATGCAATCACATGGGATGTAATGTCACCATTGGAGGCTGGTTGATTAGGAGACAAGAGATGAGAAACCATGGCAACACTGCGGGAGATTTTTTTTTTACATTCTAAGATCATTTGGGAGAATGTTATCAGCAATTCTATTTACAAGGAAAGAGGTTGTCACAACATCCACATGCCTGATGGAGTGCACTGCTAACAGGATTGTGGACGTCTTCATGGACTGCACATCACTTCTGGCAATGATGACCCATTCATTGTGGTTGTCTCTATCCTTGTGTGCAGTAAATTGCATGTGTTGGGAGAACTGACCAGGAAGGGGCTCACATAGGTACTATATCTTGTTTTGAATCAAATAAAGGGTAGGGAATTTTTAATCAATTTAATTTAAACACTTAAGGAGACATCCATGGAACTAGATGCATCGAAGTTCATTTTCTCATCTATTTTTCAGTGTCAAATGCGCCTGAATGCATGAAAGTGTTTTTTGTGCGATTATAAATTGTTCACCTGTGTGCCGCATTTTGATACATTGGCACAGTAGTATTGCGCTTAACATTTGTAAATGCTATAGATAGGCTGGAAATAAAAGGTAAGTCATTAGAATAGCATGTCAGTGAATAGAAACTATGGTACTGATCTTGCTTGGAGAACCACAGGTCCCAGTAAAACCTGTGTTGTGCTGCCTATTGCTGTATGTAGAAAAAGGGTGAGAGCAGCAAAAATAAATTTCAAATTTAATGTAGTAAAAATTAAAAAATCTGAACATCACCAGTGGGATATTTATTGTAAAATTAGCTTTAGATTCTACTAATTTTAAATACATTTTATAGGAGACATTTTTTATATTTTTGGGATATTATGTATTTTTATATTAATTTTATATGATAAATTTTTTTGTTAAATTTAGTTTGATAATTAGCATAAATTACTTTTTATTATTTTACTGGTGTAAATTGAGAAATATTGGACATTTTTTTCCCTAACAGCAAATCTAGCTCCACTTTGACTCCTCAGGCTCAGGCAGACCACATTGAAATAGGTCTCCCTGTTCGAGCAGTAATGCGCCTAGTTTTGACGACCCACATTCATATATGTGTCTAACATTGCCAGTGTGGTGCGCCATGCCCCCAGAATGCCCCATCATGTTAGGCTCATTAAAAAGTGTTGAGTCTTGCGAGCAATGCACAGTTGTTTGACACATTATACATCACAGCCCGCTCACGTTTGCCGCATTTAACACCTGAAATGTGCGAGACCCCTTTTCATACATGCCTCCCTTAATTTTGAATGAATTATGAATCCATATTAATAAAACAAATAAATCCTAGACAACTCCTTTAAGGGCTTTTCCGCTCTGGACAATCCATACTTTCTTAAAGGGACCCTTGAACAGGAGCGTTGCTAGGGTCCTAAAACATCCGGGGCACGGGACCTCTGTGTTGTATGTTTTCTTAATACTGCTGGGTTCACGCAGCATTTGTTATGGCACATGGTTAACTGCAGCACGTATATTTATAGATAAAAAAAATATATACTGTCTTCACTGTAAAATGAAAAACGCTGAAAAATTTCAAAAAACCTCATCTATGTGTAATACCTATTAAATAATAGTGATGCAGTTACCAAATAATACACCTATAAATGGAGCAAATATTTCACCATGTATGCTACCATCATATTGTTACTATATAGCCCATTGTACCAAAATCAACTATACCAATAATACCACTACATCAGGATCAAATGTAACTGCCATACCATGACCGCAACATAGTGAGTACCAATGTATATAGGTTCTGCAGACATATAACTAATTATATTGAAGTTACATTTTAATGACTCACAGGAGACGTTATCACTGATCGAAGTTATTGTCTTTCCCTTTTCTTCTCCATCCTGTCATGACATCTTCTCCTGGCCACCACTCGTCTCTGCAGAATTTACCACACAAACATCTTAAACTTCTCACTTTTCCAACAGATACCTACCCCTGCCCCACTTCTATACAAAATCCCCATCCATAGCACCCCAAATAGTAATAATGAATCCCTTGTGTCTCAAACAGCACCCCTAGACAGTAAAAGTGCTCCTTTAACAGCTATAAGGGCTTCTGTTTGTACACCCAGTTGTATTCTTCTTTTTTATCCCCATATAGCAGTTATACACCCAATATAGTAGATACACCACAAATTAGGTAGGCAAAAGGTAGATCCCCTTTTAGGTAGGTATACCCCAATTAGGCTGACAGGCCCCCTCATTAGGTAGGTTGCCTCCCCCCAATTGGATAGGAAAATAGGTACACATTAAGTAGGTATATAGGGCCCCATTAAGGTAGGTCAGTATATAGGCTCCCCATTAGGTATGTAAATACATAGGCCCCCTGAAAGGTAAGTAGACATATAGGCCCCTTATTGGTTAAGCAAGTAAAAAAGATCCTGTTAGGTAAGTAAGTATATAAACCCTCCTTAAGGTAGGAATATCAGCCACCTATTATGTAGGTAAATATGTAGGTCCCCCCATTAGGTAGGTAGCTAGATATATAGGCCCCCTGTTAGGTAGGTGGCTATATAAGCCCCCAATAGATAGGTATGCATATAGATCCCTGTTTGGTAGGTATATACCCCCTTATAAGGTATATAGGCTGTTGGTAGGTAGGTATATAGTCCTCTCAACTCAAATTAGGTAGACAGTGTATAAGTAGGATTTGCAAAGCTGCTGATGTCTCTTTCTGGGAAAGTTGGGTAAATTGCACTGTACAGACTTAGATATAGTGTTGATAGGAATGATAGTTTAAAAAGCTCATAGGTTAATAGTAAAACTGCATTGTATATACTTAGAGATGAAAGTGACAAGGATGTGAGATTAGCATGTAGAGTGTACAGTAAGTTAGAGGTTAATTTCTGAAGATTACTGGGCCCCAAATTTAGTCTGCCTGGCAACAGGAGTGTAACCCCCAGCCAATAGGGAGCTGAGTTTGTGAGAAGACAAGAAGGGGGTTAGCTGTCAGCAGGGGGATCCCTTAAATAGTGAGACCTGTAGGAGTTCAGGGTCTGTTCTGCCTGAGTCTGCTGGAGTCTGTAGCAAGCAGAGAGAGAGCAGAAGTCTCATTGCCCTGGCTAGGGATGAGGGGCGGCAGATTCCTATGGAAAGGAAGGAAGCCAGCTTGATAGAGAGAAAGACTTGTATAGTTTGATGAGAAGTTCACAGCAAAAGAAGCCGGTAGTCCTGGGAGCAGAGCTTCACCTCCAGCGGTGATGTAGGTGAGACAGGTGAAGAAGAGAGGCCATTGTTGTGGCGGTTAGGAGTAGCCCCCCCTGTGCTGTGTGGGTAAGCCACTGAGACAGGCAGGGTAGCGGTGAGGTAGAGCTAGGAGAGAGCTCCCTCTGGAACTGCGGTGTGCGTGCTACTGAAGCTGGCTGGGACACTGGGTGAACGGTTGGAAGTGCCGTTGCTGGAGGAAGCCGAAAAGTGAAGTAAAGCTACAGTTCTGCCGGTGAAAAGTTGTTGTGTCATCCTTTATACGCCGGTACACTCCACTAAGAGGCCCACATCTCCTCTCCCCACAATAGAAAGAACCCGCAAGCAGGGGCTACCATTGAGCTCCAGCATCTTTACATATACAGCTCCCCATTTGGTAAATATATCCTTTTCAAGATCTCTGTTTGCTGTCAGTAAGTGGGAATCTTTACAGTTCCCATTTTGTTATGTCCCTTGGACCCGAGGTTTGTGCAGAGATAAGCAACAGATTGAAACACGGGCAGAGATATCAGATTTTGGGTATGCCAAAAGTATTTTAAAGTTCTGACCAAGTAGGCTGCTATAGTACAAAAGACATAGACTGCAGAATATGGCATGGTGGTCTTTGCTGCCCTTAACAACCAATCAGAGCTCATAGCAACCAGAGCCCATAGCAACCAATCAGAGCTCAGCTTTCATTTAGTAAATTGCTCTAGAGAAATGAAAGCTGAGCTCTGATTGGTTGCTGTGAGCTCTGACTAGTTGCTTTGAGCTTTGATTGACTCCTGCGGCAAAAAACCCCAAAAATTTTTCTATTTTAAAAGAATCAAAAGTAAATAACCATGGTTAAAATTACTGGAGCTTGGCCCCGCTTCTCGGGCTGAACGGGAAAACGAAAAATCCTGCCTGTTTCCTATCAGGCACTCCCCACCAGCGTGATTAGGGGGAAACATTTTAATTTTCCCATTTGAAACCCCCCTATGAAATTGTAAAAGATTTAAAAAAATAGTGCATCAAACTGCACGTGAAACAACAGGCACCACTACCCATCACCACCAGAGTACCCCCCTCACCCCACCATGCCCCCATGAAATCTAGACAATGCCGATACCCTTGTTTACACCTCCCCTTCGCAATTAGGGGGAAAACCCCCCGAGCTTACTTTTTTAAGAGTTAAAAGAAAAAATATTTCCCTGCCCCCTTTTCCCCCAGCAATGGGGGGTCTTAAACCCCTTCCACCGTGCGGAGCGACTGATGCTGCCCTCATCAGGTGGAAGTAATGACGTCACTATCGCCCGCGTACGTCTTTGTTAGGATGCGCCCTCCCTAAGCAGAGGGGTTCAAAAAAAGCTACAGGAGCCAGCATCCCCTTTCCACTTAGTTTCTATTGTATTGCAATTAGGTGCACATACTTTTAAATAAGCCGGGGGGTTTTTATGAGCCCCCCGGTTCGGATTGGGGAAACATTTTTTTATCTCACAGGCCCCGAATAAAAAACCCCGCGAAAACCCCCTCCCCTTAAAAAATACCAGGAGATGAGAAAGTGTAATTCGTTTAAAAAATTTAGGAAAAATTGTTCTGAATAAACCCGAATTTCTGGCGATTCGGGGTAAGAATCTTTTTTTCTAAAAGGGCCGGGGCACAGGGGTTTTACATGGGCAAAGAACATGGGGAAAGAAAGGAACCCCCTAAAACCAGACATAGACATCAACAATCAGCAGCCAGCCACTTCTGTGATGTCACACCCCTAAAAATGGGGGCACCATGTTAAATTGCCATTGTCACTATGTCTCGTATGCACAACCTTTTTTCTGTACAGATGATTGCACCGGAAAAATACCCCCAATTTTAAGTTACTGGGGTAAAATTACCTTTCAAATACACAAATTGGTTTTCAAAAAACACACCTTTCTGAACGAGCGTTTTTTATTTTGGGATATGCAAACTGGGGGAGTTTAATTTTTTCACTTTTTGTGGGGGGAACCCGGTCAAATTTGTGTGTGTATTTTGCCCTATCAACATGAAAAAACTTGAAACTCTCGGTTCAATATTTGAACAAAAGATTTTAAGCTGCCCCCAAATTTTAACGTGATTCAAAATCGGGCTTCCAAACTATCTTTTTCCCTCAATCGGCCAATCAGGGCCCCTCGCGGGTCAACCGACCTCCCCTTAAACAGAGAGAAAAAATAAAAAAAAACCCAACCGCAAGCGCCCTTCTTATTAAGCCTTTAAATGGCCGGGGGAAACCCAAAATGAAGCACCCCCTTTCCCTTCCCCTAAAAGGTTTAAAAAAAAAAAAAAAAAAAAAACAAAGTACACAAAATATAACGTATGTTTTTTCACCAAAAAATTTCTGAAAAACAAAGGGAAACCCGGGGCCCCTGGCAGGGCTGCGGCACACATGTATTATACTAGCACACAGACCGCCGCCCGCCCGGGACATTTCTGCAAAAAGGGCAAAACACTACTGGAAAAACCCAAAGAACATTTATCTATTATCTAATGAAAAAACTTTGAGAATTTGGTTCACAATTTTGATCAAAGATTTTAAGCTGCCCCCGACTTTCAACGTGTCTCAAAATCGGGCAGTCCATCCACTTTTCCCCAATCGAGCCAATCAGGCCTCTCGTGAGTCAACGCCCCCATTATTTAGAGAGAAAAAAAAAAAAAAAAACCCCCAAACCCGCAAGTGCCCTTTTTTAACAGCCCGTGGAGTGGGGGGACAGAAACCCAAAATGGGGAAACCCCCTCCTTCCCTATAGGTTAAAATCAAACACCAAGTAAACGTATGTTTTTGACACAAAAACATTTCTGAAAAAACGGTCAAACCTGGGGGCCACGGCAGGGTGCGGGACACATGTAATTTTACAGTCCACAGACCACCCCACGAATTTCTGCAAAAAGGGGAATAATACGTGGAAATCCAAAGTCATTTATGCTATCATATCATGAAAAATTAGGGGCTCCGGTTTTACATATTTTTATCAAAAAATGTTTAAGGCCCCCCGACTTTAACGTGATTCAAAATGGGGGATTTTCCACCTTCAAAACCTTCAATCGAGCCAAACACCCCTCGCTGGGTCAACCCCTCCATTATTCAGAGAGAAAAAATAAAAAAAACCCCAACCTGCAAAGGGCCCCCCTTATGACAGCCCGTGAGAGGGCCGGGACAGAAACCCAAAAGGGACCCCTTCCTTCCCAAAAAGGTTTTAAAAACAAGACACCAAATAACGATTTTTTGCACAAAAAACATTTCTGAAAAAAAAGTTGCAAAACCCGGGTGCCACTGGCAGGCTCGCACCAGTAATTTATAAAATGTACCAAAACCGCCGAGCGGCCATTTTTGCAAAAAGGGCAATACACTAGTGGGGAAAACCCCAAAGAAATTTAGCTATCTATCATACATGAAAAAATTGAGACTCTCGGGTTTACATATTTTGAACAAAAGATTTTAAGCTGCCCCCGACTTTTTAAAAGTAAACTCAAAATCGGGCAGCCCCACCTATTTTTTACCCCCCCAACGGCCAATCGGGCCTCTCGCGAGTCAACCGCCTTCCAATTAAGAGAAAAAATAAAAAAAAACCCAATGCAAGTGCCCTTCTTAGACACCGTGAAGTGGGGGGGACAGAAACCAAAAAGGGGAACACCCCCTTTCCCTTTCCCCTAAGGTTAAAATCAATGTCACCCGTAAAAACTATTTTCTGCACACAAAAAAAATTTCTGAAAAAACATATGCAAACCTGGGTCCCCTGGCAGGGCGGGGGCCAAGTAATTATACAGTACGCACCAACCCCCCCCTGGCCAGTGGGACCCAGGGTTTTCTTACGTTTTTTTTTTGAAATGTTTTTGTGGCAGAAACAACGTTTTTCTTGGTGTACATTGATTTTAACCTATATGGGAAGGGAAGGGGGGCTTCCATAAGAAGGGCAGCTTCAGGTTTTGGTTTTTTTATTTTTTCTCTAAAAATTGGGGGTCGGTTACCCACGAGAGGCCTGATTGGCTCGATTGAGAGGAAAGAAAGGAAAAAGGGCCATTTTGAGATCAGTTGAAAACGGGGCACTTAAAATCTTTTGATCAAAATAGGAACCGAGAGTCTCAAAAATTTTTTTTTTTTTGTATATAGATACAATTAAATGCCTTTAGGGATTTCCCCGTAGTGATTTCCCTTTTTCAGAAATTGCCCCCTGGCGGCGGCTGTGTGCACAGTATAAATTTCATGTGGCCGAGCCGCCAGTGGCACCCGGTTTGCATACGTTTTTTTAGAAATTTTTTGTGTCGAAAACAACTTTAAAAATTGGTGTAATTTATTTTTTAAACCCATAGGGAATGAAGGGGGGCTTCCATTTTGGGTTTCGTCCCCCCCCCTCTCACGCTGTCAAAAGAAGGGCACTTGCGTTGGGTTTTTTTTTATTTTTTCTCTTGAATAATGGAGGGCGGTTGACCCCGCGGAGGCCCGTTGGTCGTTGAGGGGTAAAAAGGATAGGACTGCCCGATTTTGAATCCGTTGAAAGCTGGGCAGCTTAAACATCTTTTGATCAAAAAGGAAGGAGCTCAAAATTTTTTTTGTATGAAAAGCATAAAGCTTTTTTAGGGGTTCCCCGAGTGTAAATTTCCCATTTTTTGTCCTACACACTCGAAATCCCTTCCCTTCAATCGGGGAAAGAAAAGAATCAAATATTCCATTTACTTGTCATCTGTTTTGAATCGACACCTGTCACATCAGAGGAGGTGCAGTGGGCCCTGACTGCCACCTAGCCGACTGTCCCTGCCTACTTGGCGTGCTGCCCTAGGAGGCAGACCCCAACTGGACGACAGCCCCTATGCTTCTAAGTGCAGGGCCGTCAGGGAAAATGCAGAGTCAATCAGTCCAGGTCGGTAACGCTTGCGGTAACAGATAAGCCAAGAAACGTAATCCAAGTGGAAGGTCAGAGACAAGCCGGGGTCCAAACACGGTCAGGAGTGCAGTACAAAATCGGAGACAACAAGCGAGGTCAGAAACAGACCGAGGTCAGAAACACCGGAAGACTACAATAAACAAGACTACAGGGAAACAACAAGGGAACACCTTTGACAGGCAAAGCCTGTCGGAACTGGGGAGGTTTAAAAGGTCTGCCCGAACACCGCCAGCGCAGCTGATTGGTGCAGCATCCGGGCCCTCCAATTGGTCCTGAGAGCTGTCACTCCTGGCTCAGGAGCAGCACCTCTCCCAGGTGTGGGTCCGAGACCAAGACCTATTAACCCTCGCAGGTCGTTGCGTTAAACGGGTGGAAGGCTGCCCAGACGAACGTATCCTGACAACACCTGTATCTTTTTGGCTTTAGCAATACTGATGGATTATTGACCAATTGAAAGCAGACACTGATGGATCAAAGGAAGGGCAAAATGTTCAGTGACGTCAACGCAAAATTACTGCTGATACCCTCTCCACTCTTTTGGGAGGGAGCGGGGGGTTCTATATGTATCAGCGTTTAACAGAACAGGTTCTGTCATAATCTGTGGAATCATCTGATGACGGTGTAAAAGGAGTGCGCTCTTTGACTCTATAGTGGGATCTTTCTAGCGTGTGCTGACATTACCCTGTCATGCTGCGTTCCCACGTCAGTTATTTGGTCAGTTTTGCCCCCGTAACTGCCCAGAGAAGTGAAGTGTGAAGCGATTCTAAGAGCGGCGGCTGTCATCTGCATGTCATACTAAATCACAGCATTGTTTCAATACCTAACCATGCTCCCTATGCATATTTCTGCATGGCACAATGTTCTACAACACCATGCAAGCTCCCTGCAGCCAGGAAATAGCTGTTTTTTAACGTGATTCATCGCAAATTGATTCTGAACGAACCAAATTTTTGGGGAAAATTCGCCGAATTGGCCTAATCAAATGTTTGAGAAATTTGCTCAGCTCTAAATATAATGATCATTACTTGTCCCCCTTTTTAGGATCATCAGCCGTTATCTGCTATTCATAAAAAAAAAAAAAAATTTTTAAACAATGGAGACATGTAAGGAACTAATTTCATCGAGTTTCCTTTTCCATCCGGGTTTTTTTAAGTATAATGCGGGCCCGAAAGATTTAAAGTTTTTTTGCATTCATAAAAAATGTCTTAAAATTTTATTGCACACGCCGTGTGTTTAAAAACGCATTAAAGGAACTTAGGCCCCAAAAAGAATTGAAACAAAAAATAGGCTGGGAAATAAAAAGGGAAAAAACATTAGAAAAGCAAGCAAAGAATAAAAAAACTAAGTACTGATCCTTTCTTTGGGGGGAAACCCCGGTCCCCTTTAAAACCTGTTGGGGTTTCCGGGCCTTTTTCTTTTTGAAAATAAAGGGTGAAGCACAAAAGTACATTCAAATTTGTAAAAAATTTTTTATTTTAAAAATCGAACCCAAAAAATCCCGTGGGGGGTTTGTTAATGTTAAAATTTTTAGGGTTCTTAATAATTTGAAATTTCATTTTTTTAGGAGATATTATTTTGGGGTAAAATTTTATATTTTAAATTTTATATAAACATTTTTTTAAATTTAAAAAAAATTTAAAATTTTTTTTATAGTTTTGAAAAATTAAACCCTAAATTTTCTTTTTATTTTTTTGCATTCCTTTTTTGTTGAGAAATATTTTTGGGATTTTTTTTCCCCCCAACAGGAAAACCACTCCTTTTGACTCCTCGGGCTTAGGCGACCACATTGGGAAAAGGTCTGCCGTTTTTGGCAGTAATGAGCCAAGTTTTTCCGAACCCCCGTTCATAAAATGTGGGGCTAATTTAAAGTGTGGGGGGGGGGCACGCCCCCCGAAAAGCCCCCCCTGTTAGGCACATTAAAAAAATGTTGAGTCTTTTTTGAACAATGCGCCTAACCCATTCGTTAGCACATTAACATCGTACCCCTCACTTTGGGGGCCCTTTGATGGGAAAAGTGGAAAAATAAAACATGTTTAGAAGATGTAAAGATTATTTGAACTGCAGTTATTAGGAAGTGGTAGTCTCTGTGCTCTGCTGGCACAATATAATTGTATATAACTTGTATACACATAGTCTGTGACTTTACTGGTGGGGTTTAAAAATCATGGGGAAAAATCAGGGCCCGGGTAAAACGAATCACTTTCGATAAAACAAAGAAACAAAAAATTGGGGCCCCTCTAACCCGGGAAAGTAAAGTTTTCCCAAACCCTGATACTTTCAAAAATAAATTTTTTAAACCCAACATCAGAAAAAATAAAAAATCCAATTTTTATTCCATGTAATCTAAAAATGTATGGCTCCCATCCTCTAACCCATTTTGAGCTGGAAGCTCTTACTCTTGCATCAGTATAAGTCGGAACGAGGCAGGGTTACCGGGAAAGGGGCCATACCATTGGCAAGCCAAACAAGAGGCCCCAAAATCTCCGCACAAACCCGATTTGGGCCCTTTGGGGTGGGGACCCCCCGCTGGGGGGAGTCAAAACCGGAAGGGGTGCTGCAAGAAGTGTAGGTCATTTACGGAGCTTGTAGCCATTCCACCTTCATCTGGGACACTTACAGCCGAAGTTTTCTTAACTCGTCCGCAAAGCCCGGACCACAACCTTTAAAAACTCTGAGTCCCCCCCGGGCCACTGCTTCTTTGGGGCCTACTTACGGCCTTTTAAACCCTTACGGGGATGGGGTTTTTTTTTCCCTCTTTTTTTGGCAGAATAAATTAAAAAATTTAAAAAAGTAGGTCAGCCATCATTTGGCCCTTTTCTCTTTCAATTTGTCCCCAAAGGGCTTAAATTTTTATTTCCCCCAATGAAAATGATCTCCTTTTTTAACCCTTTTCCCTTCCCGGAAAAACCCCCCTGCCCCCCTGGTTTTCGCCGCCTTCCCCCAATTTTCCGTAGGCATTTGAGAAAATGCATGAAAGGTCTTTCCCCATCCTTTTCAGCCAGTTGAAGAAATAGCTTCGCAGGGGCTTTACTTTTGGTACACCCCTCTAACTCCTTTCCCTCAATTTTTGGGGGCAACCTGAACCCTTTGGGTTTTGGGTCAGCGGCATTGACGCCGGGGGAAGATCTTCCGACAAATACCCGTCCATAACAGTCGCTGTATCCTGCTGACTACACCAAGTTGTAAGTCGAGTAAAGAGGCAGGCTTACCGGAATACAGCAAAGTCACGGACGAAGAAAATGACTCCAACACCCGTTTGACAACAAATGTTAAATTTTCCGAAATTTTTTCAGAAAAAACAGGGAACAAGTTCCCCAAACACAAAACCCATTTGTTTTTTGACCCCCGGGAACCCCTGCCGCACAAACTTTCAAAACCCCAAATGTAAACCCCCGGTTTTCACATAACTTTAAATACCCACGGAATTGGAAAAAAGGGCCCAACAACCCCTCAACTTGTTAATACCCAAAAACCCAAAAAAGGAAAAAAATTTTGGGGTGGGCTGTTCAGAAAAAGTTCTTAAAAGGTTTCAAACACAGCATTTACAAATTTAAACCACTCTACCCCCTAACCCCCCGAAATATAGATAAAATGCAAATCCTCAACCCCAAAAATTGGGTATAGCAAATCCCCGTCCAAAGACCCGAATTCCCGGGGCTACTTGGGGGAAAACACTTAAGGGGCTGAAAAAAAAAAACCCTTTTCCCCCCCAGGCCAACAAAAGGCCTTCACAAGTCTTAAAGTTTGGTTGGGGTGCATCGATTGCCCTGGGGGTAAAAATTTCGGGCCTGGGGGGTTACCCTCTGGGGTGAAAATTCCCCTTTTGTTGGGGCCAATACCCTGATGTAGTCGCCCCTCAAGTCCCCCTGCAGTGTTCTTTCCTTTACGGGGCTTTCTTTTCCAACAGCCAAAATGTAGACAGCCCCAAAACCCTCTCCTCCCCTCTCTGGGGCAGCCCATAGTTTAGGGCCTCACAAATTTAGGAAAAGTTTTATCAAACCTTCCCAGCCTCTGTCCTAAACCCCATCTCTCTGTGCCTCCCTGCTGCCCAAAAATGGGCCGCTGGGCCTCAAAGTCAGTTATCCCCCAAGTCTCTAATTTTTTCATACACCAGAAGCGAAACCCATGCCCTCTCCTAGGCCCCAAAAACAAAATGGCAAAAAATAAACCCTTTTTAAGTCACACATATGATTTTACTGAATGACCATGATGAGGCTGGTCCACTATTGCACATGAGAAAGAGCTTTCAGCTCGAAATTTGTCAGAGGATGGCAGCCATTCGTTTTTTGCTCCCAGCATCCCCTAGTCTGGGAAACCCAAGGAAATTTCGGGCCCCCGGAAAAACATGAATAATCCCCCCTTATGTGACGTTTAAAGGGCTGGCCGGGGCCGGGCCCCCGCCCCACGACATGCCGTCCTGACCGACCGCAGGGGCCGAAAACACCACTGAGCAGGGAAAAAACTGCCAGGGGCCTCCGAGCCCTAGGGCCCCGGGGCAAAATTCCTAAACCCCGCCCCAGCTGGGAAAAAATGGCCCCGCAGCCATCCCCTTTATGAACCCCATGGGGGTGAGGGACCAAACAAACCTTTATCTTTTTGTTTCCCTCCCCGAAGATCTAAATATTAAAAGTACATGGCAGAATTAAAATTTCAACTCCCTTTTTTTTAAACCCCTTTTGTTGAGCTTCCCCAAGCTTATTCAGCCCCCCATAAATTTCCCTGTACTGTATTATACAATAATTTTTTATACCAAATTAAATTTTAAGCCCAAATTGCATTTGTCCCGCCCAAAAATTTTTCTTCTTTGGGAACTGACCATTTTTTTATAAATTTTTCTTAAAAAGATCTATGTCAATGTGCCTTACTTGTATCCATTATAAATGGAAAAAAAATTTTCTGAAAAAAAAAAAAAATCTATTTATAAAAAACGTTTTAAAATCTCCCTTTTAAAAAAGGGTCGGGGTTCCTTGTTTCTAAGATTTCCAAAAATGGTCCATGAATAACCCTTGGGCAACTTATTAAAGGGCTATACCCATCTCTTTGAATAGCTTTACACATATAGCTGAAGGGCTAAAAATTTTATTACCTAATACATTGCTCCTCCAATTTTGCTTCATTTCACAGGTTAGAGCATTTCGTATCTCCTGCTAAATTATACTAGCTTCTTTAGTTACCAACTACTCTCTTGGCTGTAGCAGTGGCCGGGCATGTAATGTTCACTCCATACTGTGTCCTATCAGTGGGATGGAGCTTGCTTCTCACACTCTGATCCTTTATATATTCATCCATAGAAATTAGTACTCTTCATTAATCCTCTCTGCGGTCTTTGATCACAGCAACGATCATGGCAGTGTTGCTGCAGGTAACTCTATACTGAACAAGGTTAACCCTTTCCTTCAAAACATATAATGCATTTGTTGTTCAACTTACATACTCAGATGAATTATTGTTGACGTATATATGATTATATATATATATATATATATATATATATATTATATATATATATATATATATATATATTTATATATATATATATAATATATAAATGAAGAAAAATCCACGGCACTCCAAAGAAAATTTGAGCAAAAGAGTAGTTTATATCCTCCATGCTAACTAGCATGGAGGAATAAACTACTCTTTTGCTCAAATTTTCTTTGGAGTGCCGTGGATTTTTCTTCATTTTTATATCTTGGGGCTCTTATATCAGAGCTGTCGCTGCTGGCACCCACATTTTCTACTTTGTTCGCTTTTTAGGAAGAATGCTTATTTTTACTGGTTGAGGTGCCGGAATTATTTTGTTTGGAGCACTTGCTTAGTTCATGCTGGTGAGAACTGACTTCTACAGTAAATTGTGTGCAACTATGAACTAATTGCTCCCCTTATGAATAGTGTGTGAACGGTTGTTCATCAGTATTCTGCATCTGTGCAATTTTACCAATGTAGCGTTGGGTGTTTTTTCTTGCCTCTTGATTTTAAGTAAATAATGTCCTATTTTTCTGGCAATAATTTGGTCTATTGTAGACCCATAAAATTACTGCTAATACACAATAGCGATCTTCAACATCCCAGGAAGCAAATTTCAAATGACTGTAAATCGCAGTTACTTAAACCCAGAAATTAATGAATCAATGCTTAATTTATTAAAACGGCAGATTTGGATTTAGATAGAATAAGCACAACCGGTGCAATGGTTGTACCAAGTTAAACAGTCGTGTTTGCATGAACAGCCATATTTACATGAAACTCAGTGACCCATTTCTTCAATTAGTTCTCTTTCCAAATAAATCTTTAAGGGTAAGTTCACACTGCGTTTTCCGACACTTTTAAAGGGGGGTGAGTTAGGCATATTATCCTCCCCCTCAAACAGCTTGAAAAGCAATGAAAGAAGTAGGACAACTCCTATTGACTTCAGTATAAAATCAGCATTGTCATTCAGACTACACTGATTTTACTTGAGCATTTTTGGCGCCTACTGTAAGTCCCTACGAAAAATTGACATGTCAATTCTTTGAGGCGTTTTACATGCTGACAATACTAAAGTATAGGAGGCAGAAATTTGCTTTGGATGTCAGAATTCCATTGAGGAGAAAACACTTTTTCTATACTGTAAGCGCAGAAAAGTCGTTGTGTGAACTCACCCTAGCTGTAATGGGAAAAACCTTTTATTTTTAAATGTAACACTTAGTGTAGTAGCACAGCTACGAAAAAGCAGGTCATTGTGCTTAACTAGAATATTAATGTAAACTATAACTGTGAAGCACAAACCAGCACGCAAACCTTAATAAGAATCCTGAGAAAATAATTTTATTATCGATGAATATCTTACATTTTATGCCCGCAAATACAACTCACACTCTGATCCCCAGTGATATTGGTGTCGGCTGAAATCTCTCAAGGACAGGAAGGCTTAGACTATTAAGGAAAGACAAAAGGCTGGTAGGAAATATGATGGATCATGATTCCTTATTGACATTTATTCCAAAAAGCATTTAAAGGGGTTCTCTTAGCATTTTTTACAGAGCCTGTTCTGTTTTACTCAGCCAGCTTCAAACTTACACTTCCTGGTTAGGATGTGGGTGGTTCTACAGCAGTGACTGGAATATCAGCTCTGCTTTTCTGATTACAAGCTGATCTTGTATCAAATTTTTGGTCATTAGAAATTCTCCTTAATTCCTTTAGTATATTTCTAAATAACTCCTTGATTGTTCAGTAATTCACCAAAATATTATCATCTATGTAATTACAGGAATAAGCAAAGACTATGCCAGTGACTGCCAACCTTGTTCCTATAGGGGAGCCCCTAAATAAAAATGTCCACTCTCAAGAAGACCTGGCTCCTATTCTCTCAAAGAATAATTGGTAAATAGTTGAATAAAACAACCTATGATTTGCATTCTGGTCTGAATTTGTTGAGTGCTCTGTCTGCCTCCATGCTGAGCAAATTTGAGCAGGATGAACTCATTCCGCTATCCTTGCTGTAAAAATTAGGAGTTGTCAGTACAGGCAGTCCCCGACTTACGTCTGCCCCTAGTTACGAAGCCAGGGACACTTCAGCTGTACGCAACTCCTCTGGGAGACACGTACAGCTGAAGACCGAGTAGCTGACAGCGTCCGGGCGCTGCTGTGGCCCATGCGCTGTCAGCGATCTTCAAAGCTGTATGCGACTCCTGGGAGCGCATACAGCTGACTCTCCGGTCCCCGTCGGCGTCCGGGCACTGCCATGGCCCAGGCACCGGCGGGGATCGCTTCTGCTGTATGCGACTCCTGGAAGCGCATACAGCTGAAGACTCTATTGCGGAGCAGAGAGCGAGCACTCCCTGCTCCGCAAAAGAACTCTTGAAGGCCACAAGCAGACATGCGACCTTCCGGAGTCTCCAGCGTAGGCAGCATGTGATGTCATCATGCTGCCTGCGAAGCCTGATGCCATCACCGGCCTGCGCCAGAAGACAGAGAGCGGAGAGAAGATGGAGCCACAGGTAAGCCTCGGAGCAGTGGGGGAGTGAGGTGACTTTTTTTTTTTTAGCAAGCCCTGCCTATACCTTCCTATGAGAGCACAAATACCTGCCTATAGCCTGCCTATACCTGCCTATGGAGGACAAATAACTGCCTATAGCCTGCCTATGGGGGACAAAAACCTGTCTATAGCCTGCCTATACCTGCCTATGGGGGACAAATACCTGCTTATAGCCTACCTTTACCTGCCTATGAGGGGACAAATAGCTGCCTATGGGGGACAAATACCTGCCTATAGCCTGCCTATACCTGCCTATGGAGGACAAATACCTGCCTATAGCCTGCCTATGGGGGACAAAAACCTGTCTATAGCCTGCCTATACCTGCCTATGGGGGACAAATACCTGCTTATAGCCTGCCTTTACCTGCCTATGAGGGGACAAATACCTGCCTATGGGGGACAAATACCTGCCTATAGCTTACCTATACCTGCCTATGAGGGGACAAATACCTGCCTATGGGGGACAAATACCTGCCTATAGCCTGCCTATACCTGCCTATGGAGGACAAATACCTGCCTATACCTGCCTATGAGAGGACAAATACCTGCCTATAGCCTGTCTATACCTGCCTATGAGGGACAAATATCTGCCGATACCGGCCTATGGGGGGCAAATACCTGCCTATGGGGGACAAATACCTGCCTAAAGCCTGCCTATACCTGCCTATGGGGGACAAATACCTGCCTATAGCCTGCCTATGGGGGACAAAAACCTGTCTATAGCCTGCCTATACCTGCCTATGGGGGACAAATACCTGCTTATAGCCTGCCTATACCTGCCTATGGAGGACAAATACCTGCCTATACCTGCCTATGGGGGGACATATACCTGCTATGGGGGACATATAGCTGCTATGGGGGACATATACCTGCCTATGAGGGGACAAATACCTGCCTATACCTGCTATGGGGACATATACCTGCCTATAATTACCCACCATACATATACACCATACATGTACTAAATATATTGGTTCCGACTTACATACAAATTAAACTTAAGAACGAACCTACAGTCCCTAACCCGTATGTAACCCGGGGACTGCCTGTAGTATTACTATAATATTTTACAAAATGTCTGATCATATTGTCATGTGAAGCACAAATAAATTTTTTACATTTGCTATAGAGCCAGTGTCACTTTGACTAACCACCTCCTTCTTTCTCATCAGCTGACATAAAGCATACTTGCCAACTTTTGAAAGTGAGCAGGAGGGAGATCTGAAGGTGAAGAGCAAGTACCGCGTTGCCCCAAAAATGTGCCAAGACCTCAAATTGGATGGTGCAGTGATTGAGAAACCTGCGACATGTCATGGGATCACCATGGTAATGTGATGGCAAAGGCAGAGGTAAGCCGGGACTGACAATGGCAACAGAAGGCAAAGTTATTACAGGTGTAGGTTCAGACATAACCTCTGCTATGCAGTAAAGGACTGAGCCATCTGAAAAAGTTGCTCCAGTCAGACGCCATCATGGGTGACTACAGCTGTGACGTGCTGGATGTCAGGCTGGGCCACATTGGTGGGATCCATGGTCAGTTTATACTGATGGTGGAAGGTGAGAAATGGAGCCTGAAAGTAAAACGTTCAAAACATTGTTACCCTTTTGCTTGTCAGTGTAAGTGGGGAGATATGGATATCACGAGGCTTTAAGATGCATTAGAGGCAAATACTGTATTAACCAGAACATCCATTTACAGCTGCAAAAAGCAAATTCTCCAGCACAGAAAATACAGAAAGACCCAACAGACACTAAAGCTCATACAAACACTGAATTCAAGGAACATAGCATTACTGATATCTTTTCTATAGGCTCTATTTACACTGATTTTAAGGACCGCAAGAACTGCATAACCAATATGTATACAGCCACTTCTCAAAAAGGTAAAGAATTAGGCAGCTCATCCATTTACAACAAGTTGTAAATTTTTCTGGTTGTTATGCAAAAAGTAAATTGTGCCTAAGTCAGTTGTGAATAGATGTTGCTGGCTATTTTTTGTATTTTTTTGCATAATACATTAGGAGGAATTCCTGCCTTCATTTGGCTGTGTACTCTACCTCTCCTCCTGAAATACTTATATTTAGGGCGACATGTATGATCGGGCTTTACACCTGTTTTTTGGCGTATACTGCGCCTCCCAGCCCGAATTCCGCTGTCGACGCGGGGATAAGGTGTTAGGCGCAGTGTTCGCCACTTTCAGCTGCGCCCCGCATGAAGGGGCGGGCAGTGGGCGCGGTGTGGCCGCGGAGTAGGCGTTCCGGGGCGGGACGCGGCGCGCTTGAAAACTCCGGGGCATGTACGATGGCGAGTCGGCAAAGCGAGGCGCAGTGCAGCGCTCGGCACCTCCGACAAGCAGACCTGGTTTATTTTGGTCTAAATCCTCCGGCAGAGGCGGAGTGAAGCAGGATCGGAACATGCGAGGAAACATACAGAAGATCGCTACAGAAATCTTGGCGCTCCACTCCGTGCAGCAGGAGTATGATTCCAAAAATATCGCCTTTATAAAGGCGGAAAACATTGTCAGAAAAGAGCTGAACGTAAAAAATAAAAAATATTAAAAAAAAAAAAATCACTTTCCTAAACTCTAGAACGGCGCAATATCAAGAATTGTGATATTGTAAATTGCCGGGAAATACAGTAATTCAAATTCTGAAAGCTATTCTCATTGGTCGGCATAAACCAGCCAATCAGATTAGGAGCGACAGTGAACCATTAAAACCTATGGGGAAGGATTGACCAATCAGAATCCACGGCGGGACAGTTCAAAATACAGTAAAAATGGTGAAAAAAGCTGATTGGCTGAGCTAGCGGGGGCTTGGCTAGCTCGGCCAATCAGAATAGGAGCGACAAAGACCCATTATATCCTATGGAGAAGTTTAGACCAATCAGAATCCACGGCGGGACAGTTCAAAATACAGTAAAAAGACAGAAAAGAGCTGATTGGCTGAGCTAGCGGGGACTTGGCTATCCCAGCCAATCAGAGCGCGAGCTACTTCTCCCATTATAGTCTATGGAGAGATGGGCGCTCTGAAATCTCGGCGCTCAGCGCCGTGCGGCATGAAGTATTAATAAAAAATTATTTTTATTAAATGTAAAACATTATCAGATAAAGAGCAGAACCCTTCTTTACAAATAAAGCAGTTAAAAACCCGAACAACGCGTTTGTCGCCGAGACCGGCGCTACATAGGGAATTGCAATAGAGAGAATTGCCGGGAAATACAGTAATTCAAATTGTTTAAGCTATTCTCATTGGTCGGCATAAACCAGCCAATCAGAATAGGAGCGACAATGTCCCATTATAACCTATGGAGGAGAATTGACCAATCAGAATAGAAGCGACAATGTCCCATTATATCCTATGGAGAAAAATTGACCAATCATATTCAAAGGCGGGACAGTTCAAAATACAGTAAAAATGCAGAAACGAGCTGATTGGTTGAAGCGGCGGGGGCTCGTCCAGCTTAGCCAATCAGAGCGCGAGCTACTTTCTCATAGAGTTCTATGGGGAAAAGAAATTCTGAGCGCGCTCTGTGATTGGCTAAGTTAAAAGAGGCGCCGTTATTTGGACCAATGGGAGAGCGAGCGACGCTCCTATGGGTTTTCTAATGCAATCTGAAATCAAACTGTACATGGCCGAAATCAAATTATAACACTACAGAAGTGGTCCTGATGTGTATATAAAACGAATAATAATATGGGGGTAACGAAAAAAAAAAATTAAATCAATAAAATCATGTTTATTTCTTTATTTTCGTTGCACCCATACTATTGATCCTTGGCTAACGAAAATAAAGAAATAAACATGATTTTATTGATTTAATATTTTTTTTTCGTTACCCCCATATTATTATTCGTTTTATATACACATCGGGACAACTTCTGTAGTGTTATAATTTGATTTCGGCCGTGTACAGTTTTATTTCAGATTGCATTAGAAAACCCATAGGAGCGTCGCTCGCTCTCCCATTGGTCCAAATAACGGCGCCTCTTTTAACTTAGCCAATCACAGAGCGCGCTCAGAATTTCTTTTCCCCATAGAACTCTATGAGAAAGTAGCTCGCGCTCTGATTGGCTAAGCTGGACGAGCCCCCGCCGCTTCAACCAATCAGCTCGTTTCTGCATTTTTACTGTATTTTGAACTGTCCCGCCTTGGAATATGATTGGTCAATTTTTCTCCATAGGATATAATGGGACATTGTCGCTCCTATTCTGATTGGTCAATTCTCCTCCATAGGTTATAATGGGACATTGTCGCTCCTATTCTGATTGGCTGGTTTATGCCGACCAATGAGAATAGCTTAAACAATTTGAATTACTGTATTTCCCGGCGATTCTCTCTATTGCAATTCCCTATGTAGCGCCGGTCTCGGCGACAAACACGTTGTTCGGGTTTTTAACTGCTTTATTTGTAAAGAAGGGTTCGGCTCTTTATCTGATAATGTTTTACATTTAATAAAAATAATTTTTTTATTAATACTTCATGCCGCACGGCGCTGAGCGCCGAGATTTCAGAGCGCCCATCTCTCCATAGACTATAATGGGAGAAGTAGCTCGCGCTCTGATTGGCTGGGATAGCCAAGCCACCGCTAGCTCAGCCAATCAGCTCTTTTCTGTCTTTTTACTGTATTTTGAATTATCCCGCCTTTGATTTTGATTGGTCTAAACTTCTCCATAGACTAGAATGGGTCTTTGTCGCTCCTATTCTGATTGGTCAATAATTCTCCATAGGTTTTAATGGGTCTCTGTCGCTCCTATTCTGATTGGCTGAGCTAGCCGAGCCCCCGCTAGCTCAGCCAATCACCTCTTTTCAGCATTTTTACAGTATTTTGAACTGTCCCGCCGTGGATTCTGATTGGTCTAAACTTCTCCATAGGCTAGAATGGGTCTCTGTCGCTCCTATTCTGATTGGCCGAGCTAGCCAAGTCCCCGGTAGCTTAACCAATCAGCACTTTTCAGCAATTGTCCTGTATTTGGAACTATCCCGCCGCGGATTCTTAGTGCTCCAAACTTCCCCAGAGGTCAGAATGGGACACTGTCGCTCCTATTCTGATTGGCCGGTTTATGCCGACCAATCAGAATAGCTTTCTGAATTTGAATTACTGTATTTCCCGGCAATTTCCAATATCCTAAATCAGGCGCAGATTCCGCCGGAAAACTGGCGGAAAGGTGCGCCCCGACCCGGCGAGATTCATACATGTCGCCCTTAGTGTAAATGGAGCTGATTGCCCTGAAGATATGGTGTATGTAGCCCCAAAGAGTGGCAATTCCCGAGTTAGGGACCCACTTCATAAAATTTTCTTGACGTGGCAAGTGGGCATACACAATTTGATCAAAGTGTGCACTAAAGCCTCCTATTTTATACATGTAGAAAGGATAGCAGTAATGCAGCCTAGATGTTTCCCTTAATTTACGTTCTGTATTTTTTGCAGCTGTGTTTTTTGTGGGGGAGGTTTCAAGATGGCTAATCACTGTTGATGGATTTAGTGGGCAGCAACAGATTTTAAAGTAGTGCTCATATATTAAGGTAATGGAGGTTTGTGTGTTTTTATTAATAGCATGAAGCAGGAGCACAGTTTTTAGAATGCCTTTCTCTACATAAACCCCTAAGGCCTGATTTAGAGGTTCAGTAGCCACCATCGCAGATCCTATCAAAAATAATGGAAAAAGTAGTACAGAATACACAACTATTTTTTGCATTGTAGTGACGGACACCACGACAGAAACCTGATGGAACTCGTTATAGTCAATGGGATCTGTCGGGTGCTGTTGGTGTCTGTCATGTAATGGATCCAGTGCCACGATTATTTTTATTTTCTGTTCCTATAACAGAACAGAAAAAAGGAAATAACAATGCAGATGCTAATCTGGCCAAAGTTATTTTCTGTATTTCCTCTTGATTTCAAGATAATAATCATGGGGTTATTGTCTCAGTTAAAACCCATAGATCTGAAATCTCCATGTTTTTTTTTTTTTCAAGTACACTTTTGCTGACATTTGACATTCAAAATTCTGTAAGGTGAAATGTTAGAAATTTGATATGAAAAAACTCAGCAAAGGCAGACTTACTTTACTTAAGGAATATCAGTCATAAAAAACATAAATACAATGTACTGCAATGCAGAGTATAGTTTATATATACTATATATGATATGACAAGCCGCACTAAAATTCCTGCATACTAAATGAGGAGTCCCAAGAAGGAGGAGAGAGGGTGGATCATAGGCCTGAAGCTTTATAGAGAAACACAAACAAAGCGAGCCAGGACAAAGCATTTTGGTACCCTCACCAAATAAGGCAAATAAGACAAATTGCCCGCTCATGGAAAATACAAATGCCCGTCCTTAACCCAGCCCCGAGAGCCTGCAGCTGTTCCTTCCACACCTACGTTGAATATTAAGAAAACACAATTGTGCCATCTTTTTTTGAGGTTGTTTTCACAGAGTGTAGCCGTCGGTACCCACTGTGTATATAGTGGGCTCAGCTCATGATCCTGAACCTCATTACGCTATCTTCCAGTTAAACATGAGGTGGCACTCCAGGCAGTCACCTATCTCTGTCTACTCAATGTCTTGGCCCTGCCTGAAATGAGAGAACTGTTAACCCTTTTCTTCATCAACATTTAGGGTGACATGTATGATTTTTAGTGCCCAGGCTCCATTTTGTTGCGACCAATATTAGTGTAGAATGCGCCTGAATCTATGAACCCGGTCTACTGCGGGTCATAAATCAAGCACATTCTAGAGCAAAAGTGACACTTCTGGCTCAGGTAAACCACTTTTAGGCCGTGTTCAGACAGCTTATTCAAGCCGTAATTGCGAGCCGGATTGCGCTCGCAATTACGGCTTGAATAAGGAGCGGGGGCGGGGCGGGGGCGCGGCCCGCCAGCGCCATAGACTTGCATTATCCACGGCGCGGATTGTGCCTGTATAATGTGCAAGTGACTTTCTCCCCGCCCGGCGGATTCGCCGAGCGGGGAGGAGCGACGGAATCCACTGTTCTCTATGAGAACTGTGGATTACCGTAATTACCGCGACGGATTGGCGCCGTACCGCAGCGCAAATCCGGCACGCAGTACGGCGTCAATCCACGGCGAAATAAGCCGTGTGAACGGCCCCTTAAAGTGCTCTACCTGTTCCAGCAGTAATGTGCCTGGATTTGCCGTTTTGAAGCTATAAATGTGTAGCTTCGTATGGTTATAGTGTGACATGCCTCCAGCATGCCCCCCAATCTCAGGCACATTACAAAGTGCTGCGGGTGTTTTGTAATGTGCCTGATAGTGGAGTGTGCCTGATTAAAAATATAGCGAACGGGGTTAGTCTTCGGGCTGAAAAGACGCCAGATTTCTGGCACAGCCCTGTTCATACATGTTGCCCTTAGACTTTAAAGAATATTTTTTTCACTACAATGATTAGCTTTTAGGGACAGGTAGTTGAAGGCTTTTTCTAAAAAAATAAAAATTGCTTTGTTCATTTTTCTTTGTTCAGGAGATTAGAAGATCTTAGAGCACACACATTTCTCTGGTTATGACCACCTTTCCCCAACTCTCTCTCCTCTTACCTCTCCTTGTTCTAAGCTGCCTTCAGTCTCTCAGTCTGTGAATGGTGAGTCATCATCTGCAGAGTCTTATCTATAGCTACTGATGTGGAAAGCTTTTCATTTAGCTTAGTAAACACTTTTTAGGACTATGCACCCTGCGTAATTTCATGCCCTGGTGTTAAAAGGGTTTTATAAATTAAACAGGAATAGTTAGGGGGCAAACAGAGGTGAAAGTGGCAAAGATTGCTTTAGACCCCCCCACCACAGGTTTTTGGGAAAAGCAGGGGGTTTTATTCTAAAGGGATGCATTTTGGTCGTGAAAATTTCCCTGGTGAGAAAAAACCCTTTAAGCGGCTGTTAAAAATAGCCTGCATCGTGCCAGGGGGGAGATATTCCAGGGTTTTAAAATGAGGCTTTTTTTCCTAACCATATTGAAATCCTTAAAAAATTGTGACAGAGGGTTGCAAGGGCCCTTTTGGCTTGCCCTGATGTGTTTGTCACCCGGAAATTTTTTTTTATAATTTGCCCTGGAGTAGACTCCATCAACCTTTTTTAAATGATGGGGTTTGTGGTTTGGAAGGGGTTGAGTTTCCAAAAGTTGGGTTTTTGAGCCCCCTTTTTTTTGATGCCCCCTTTGTTTGGGCTTTTGTTTACCTTTGGGACTTTAAAAAAAGCAGTATACAAAAAATTTGTGGACGGGATATTGGGCCTTTTCAAAAAACCCTTAAATTTTTTTAAAATAATTTGGGCCCCTAAAAAAACCTTTTCCCCGCCCTCTGGATTTTAAATCCTAGACGGGTTTTGGGGTTTGAAGATCTCTTGGTTTTGAAACATTTAAAAACAAAATTTCTCCTTTTCTTTTACCTGTGGGGGGCCCCCCGGGGGTACCCAAAAGGAGCCCAAATAATGGGTGCCGGGCCCCCCATGGGGGGTTGGAGTTGGAAGGGGTTTTTTTTTAAATTAGGTTCGTTAAAATGGCCCTTGCTTGTGGATGGGGGTTAAGTTCCCTTTTAGTTCCATGAAATCAAAAACAATGTTTTTTTATCTTATTTTTTAGGAAAAGAAGAAGGGAAGTGTTTTTTCATAAAGGGTTTCCAAATTTCCCTTTTTCCCTTTTTTGTTAAACAAAAACTGTTTATCAAAGGGCCCGATTTTAAAAGGTTTTATAGTATTTTTTCTTTATTTCCCGCTGGCCAAAAAACTTTATTTTCATGTTTGATGCCTCCCTTTTTTTTGTCTGCAGCTGCTTTGTTTTTTTTCCTTTAAAAGACACATTCTTTATAAAATTTCTTGGATTGGGTGTGGTTTGACTCCTTTTCTTAAAACTAAATTTTATCATTTGAATTTTTTCCGTCACAATTCAAATTTTTTAATTTTTTGTTTCCTTTTCTAACTCTTTTTTCTTTCACCTTTTTCATTTACAATGGGGGAAAAGCATTTCCAAGATTTTTTTTTCAGTGTTATTAAACCCGGTGGGATACAAGACGTTTGCACATGTTTTAAATTATACCTCTGTGTTTTTTTTATGCCAAAAAAAAAAAAAATAAAATTTTTAAAAAAGACACTGTCCATGTATTTAAAAAAAGGTGTCAATAATAATTTGTAACAAAAAGGGGCACAAGGGTTTTTAGATTACAGGGAAAAATTTTAAAAGTTTTACTTCTCTTTTAATATTAAAAGTTCCATTAAGATCCGAAAAGGGGAAAAAATTGGGGTCCCATATAGGAGAAGTTCACTCCTTTCAGGGTTCTGAAGGGGTCGGGGTTTTAAAACCCTACCCAAAAATTAGTAATAACTATACTTAAAGGTCCTGATTAAAGACCAGAAGTGCTTACTTTGCTCCAAAACAAACGGTTTGGGGATGGAAAGTGGGGTGTTTTTGGGAAAATTTAAGGGTTTTTAGCCTGTGCCTTGATAAAGGTACTTTCTATCACATATGCGTTAAGCTGGTTTTTTGTTCCCATACATTTATTGAAAAAAATCAGCTCGCCCGTTTTCCCAGCTATTCCCGTTAGGCATGTTTTTAAAAGAAAAAAATTTTTAAAAAGTATAGCGGCGCTTTCTGTGGAACGCTTCTAAATTTCCCGAAAGGGGGGGATGCACGGGGCCGCGCAAACCCTCTTTAAGCTCTCACTGAAAATTTATTCTTGCTGGGGAGAATTTAAACTTTATAAACTTTCCCCCGGGGGCTAAATTTTGCGCTGGGGGAAAAAACAGGTAATCATAAGGGTTCAGGAACGCAGGGGAAAAGATTTGTCTGACATACCCTTAACCATATAAAACTCCGCACTCATTCAGTGTATTAACACATTTTTTAAACTTTTTAAAAGTGTTTACTTTTTACATGAAAAGCTTTCAAAGTCCCCAGTGGAGAAAAGACTCTGCAGGAGGTGAATCACCAAGGAGTGATGACGCATTGTTAAAAGCAATAAAAGATAAAGAAAAGCAGGGGGGGAGGTGAAAGAGGGCAAGTTATAAAAAGAGAAAAGCTGGGGGGTTTTGGGTCTAAAGGAGGGAAAAAACTTTTTATTTTCCTGACCCAAAAAAAAATCTGGGAAAACAAAGTATTTAGGGAAAAAATCTTTTAATTTCCTGTCCTTAAATTTCCTTTTTTTAAAAAAAAGAAAAAAATTTTGAGCAAAAAGGGAACGGTCCTTTTTGGGTTTTTTTAAAAAGGGTGGGAAACAGCATTTCATTTCTATTTGTTGGGCCCCCCCCTTGGTTTAAAAAACTGGCCACTATGTATTGTGAAGTCCCTTTCTATCCTTTAAAAAGTCTTTTTTTCAGTAGGTAAACACTAAATAAAATTTTAAAAAACTCGGGGGGACTTTTAAGAAAACTGGGTGTAAGACTTTCCCCTTTTTTGCCCCATAGAAAACCCTTTAGGGCCCCCCCTTTTCTCGAGAAAAATATAAAAAAAATTTTGGAAATTGTAATTTGGGTTTCTATGGGCAACAAAAAAAATTCTTTTTTACCCAACAGTTTTATATATTTGCCCTCAGTTCCTTTTCTTTCCATAATAAAACAGTTTAAATTTTTAATTTCCAACTTTTTAGACGTGATTTTAGATACATTTAATTTAAAGGTTTCTTTTTCCCTACCAATTTTTCCTGGGTCCAGTGTCTTTATAGGGATTTGGGGTTAGATAAAACAATTTTTTCAAGTTTGATTTTAACTTTGGTTTTTAGGGAAAAAAAAATTTTATTTGTTTGCACTTTTTCTTACATTAAAAAAGATCACATTCCCGTTTAACAGGTATTTTAAAAGAACAAAATTTAAGCAAAATTTATTTTCCAAAATGTCATTTTAAAAAATTTGGGTTGATACTACTAATTTATACCAATATTTTTAATAGGGGGTCCTGAAAAGCCCAAAACAAAAAAGCTTTTTAAATTTCTGCCCCAGTTTAAGGGCCCCTTTTCAAAAGGGGCTTTTTGTTTAGCGCATATTTAATTCTGGGAAATTTGGGTATAAGCAACATATGGGTTAAACAGATTTCCCCAAGATTTTTAAACATGCCCCAAATTAAAAAAGGCCAAAAATAAATTTGGGTTTTATATAATTATTTTGAAAAAATTTACAATGGAAAATTGCATATTTTTTAAAAAAAATCTTTTGTTTATCTATAGACAAAAAGACCTTTTAAAAACTTTTTAAAGGATAACCTACATTGTGTTGTTTTAGGGGGGTTTGGGGTTTAAAAAGTTTCTTTATGATTATTAATGGGTAAAGGGTTTTTGGGGGTATTTTTTGGGGGATGGGTGCGGGTATTGTGGTTAATAGGGGGTAAATAGCGGGTTTTTTTTTTAAAGATTATTAGGGGGGGGAGCGGATATTGGTTGATGATGAAAAGGTGGGAGAGGTATTGTTTTTATTATAGTTAAAGGGGTTTTTGCAGGGGTTGTTTTATATAATTAAAGGGGGGCATTGGTTTTTGTGTTATGATTTTGGGGGTGGGGGGTAGGTGCTGCTTTATGAGTATTAGGAGGGTGTGAGTATTGTGGTATGATTTTGAGGTGGGTGCGGGTAGTATGTTATGATTCAAGTGGGGTGTAGGGATTGTTTTATTTATACAAGGGGGGTGGGGATGGGATTTTTTTTTTTAAAATACGAGAAGGGTGCAGGGATTTTTTTATTTAATTTTTTGGGTTGAGGGTATTGTGTTATTATAGTAAGGTGGGTTTAATTGTTTTATGATTATTAGGTGGGTGCGGGTATTGTGTGATGATAGCAAGGTGGGAGTGCGTATTATTTTATGATCATTAGTTGGGTGCAGGTATTTTCTTATGAAAGCAAGGTGAGTGCAGGTATTGTTTTATGATCATTAGGTGGGTGCGGGTATTGTGTGATGATAGCGAGGTGGCAGTGGGTATTATTTTATGATCATTAGTTGGGTGCAGGCATTTTCTTATGAAAGCAAGGTGAGTGCAGGTATTGTTTTATGATCATTAGGTGGGTGCGGGTATTGTGTGATGATAGCGAGGTGGCAGTGGGTATTATTTTATCATCATTAGATGGGTGCAGGTATTTTCTTATGAAAGCGAGGTGGGTGCAGGTATTGTTTTATGATTATTAGGTGGGTGCGGGTATTGTATTATGATAATGAGCTGGTTTGGGGCTGGTATCAATTTTCTGATACCAGACTTGATTATTTTAGAATCCAAATGATAAGGGAATAACACATCAAATACAGTATTATTAAATTGAGCACTGGTTCTTTTTTCTTTAGAAACTATTATAATCATACATTTTTTTTAGGAAATAATGCGTCAACGCCAATACAGATGATACTAGGTACACCCCATCACCATGTGGCGCAATCAGCACAGCTATATTGGTTAATTATATACAGAGATAAGAAGAATAATTTCAAAAGCAAATGTAGCATATAAACAATATATGAAATATTAAATTCCTATTTATTTTTTCAATAGCTATCTGGACAAATTCTATGACTTCACGAGGACATCCCTGAAGGCCTTTAACCGTCTGTTGGACATTTTGAAAACAACTCCTCTACAGCGAAAGGACACCAACCTGAGGACATCCCTCGCTCCAATGGAACGACTGCTGATCACGTTGCGGTAAGTATGACATTTTTTTTTTCAAATTGTTTAAGTGCAATCACTTATCTGATTATAGCCAAACAATGAAAACTGTTTTAATAGTGACTATTTTTTTCCTCTTTGTTTTCAGATTTCTTGCAACAGGGCAGAGTTATGCATTGCTGCACATCCAATTCCAAGTTGGGAAATCTACCATCTCTCGAATTGTGAGGTGCACGTATCACCTGATCTGGTCGCACTTGCAGCCCATTTCAATGCATAGTCCGACCCAGGAGATTTGGTCGCAGGCAGTAGCAGGTTTTCAATCTGTGGCCATATTCCCCAACTGCATAGGTGCCATCAATGGTAAGCACATACATGTGCTACAGCCACCACAATTAGGATCCATGTTCTACAATTATGAAAAGTATTGTTCTGTGGTCCTGATGGCAGTGGCTGATCTGGGATCTCTGGGGCGCTGATAAATTCTGACTGTAGGATGCAAGTGCTGCAAAACGAGGTGACTCTACCCCCACCAAAACCTCTTCTGGGAACCAGACGTCCAGTCCACTTTGTCCTGGTAAGGGATGAGGTTTTCCCATTACTGAACCACCTGCTGCACCCATACCCACGAAGGGTACTGGATGCTCCAAGGATGGTTTTTAATACGAGGCTGATCCGAGCACGAAGTTTCATGGAGTATGCCTTCAAGATCATGAGTACTAAGTGAAGGGTCTTCACCACTGCAATGAGGTTTCATGATCACACGGTTGATGGAGTCATTAAAGCTGCCTGTTCTCTCCACAACTATGTTTGAGATTACAAAAGTCCTGACATGGAAGTGGCGACACAGGCAGGTTTTGGTGAATCTCCATTTACCTGGGGTCTCGGCCGCCCATCCAACCAAGCTGCAGTGGTACGTGAAACCTTCACAGTACCTAAGCAATTTTGAGAGCCTCTGTGAGCAGCACTCGTTCCAGGACTGATGTATCTCCTCCAGTCAAAGGCCTTCAGGGACACAACTTGTAAGTATTTTCCAGATTTCTTGTGAAGATTTACAACATAAATGAAGGACATTTTCTATTGTGTTGTTAAATAAATACATTTTTTGTGAATATAAATTTCTGTTTCGGTTTTATTTTATTCATTTGTTATTTTATTATTTTGATATTTTGCAATGAGGTTGGATGATCATACGGTTGATGGAGTCATTAAAGCTGCCTGTTCTCTCCAAAACTATGTTCGAGAATATGAAAGTCCTGGCATGGAAGTGGAGACACAGGCAGGTTTTGGTGAATCTCCATTCACCTGGGGTCTTGGCCACCCATCCAACCAAGCTGCAATGGTACGATAAACCTTCACAGTGCCTTAGTAATGTTGACAGCCTCGGTGAGCAGCACTCGTTCCAAGACAGATGGATCTCCTCCAGTCAAAGGCCTTCAGGGGCACAGCTTGTAAGTATTTTCCAGATTTCTTGTGAAGATTTACAGCATAAATGAAGGACATTTTCTATTGTGTTGTTAAATAAATACATTTTTTTGTGACTATAAATTTCTGTTTCTGTTTTATTTTATTAATTTGTTATTTTATTATTTTGATATTTACAAAAATAATATTTTTTTTATTTTATTTTAAATGGTGTAATTATTATTTTTTTTTATCAGGGCATGAAATTAACTTTGCTGGCCGCTCGCAGCTTTGCATGTGAATAGTGTTGAGCGATTATTATCGACAAAGTTGAAATCGGCACGGTATTTACGTTGATCCGATTTTTTAGATCACGCGATAATTTAGGTTAAAATCTGTGCATAATCTATTAATATTGCGCCATTTGCGGCGCTTCCTGTCATTTTGGCGGCCAGCAAATAAGCTTACAGAATAGAGCAGGGTGAGCTGTGTGTGCGACGTCATGACGGGGATGTGTATGGTTGCGATTGGCTGGAAAATTCACATGGCCTCGTTTTACATAGAACAGCCCTTCCTGTTCATGATCAGTGTGTGTCAGTATCTCAAAGGAGTAGGACGTGCGCTCTGCCTCTGTGCAAACAGCTCAGCGAAATTATTCAATTTGTTTACCAAGACAGCTCTACTTTTAGCTATGATCCTTAGAACTTAGTTAGATCAGAGATTTGCAGATTTTAGGTAGTTAGGCTGAGAATTTTAAAGGAGCATCTACCGCTGTAAATTCACAGAGTGGAGCGGGGGGGGGGTGGAGGTGTGGGTGAACACAGACAAGATCTTTACAGAATACTGGATATTGTGCACCTAGACTTAGTGTAGACATTGCATTGCAATAGCTTTATTATTAACAGTTTTCTGTTGAAATATTACTTGGATATTGGGCAGCCTGAACTTATATTAGGATACAGATCTTTTCTAGTAACTGCAGGTCTATTTGTTAGGTGCAAAACTCCACTTTTATTATCAGTATACATTTCAGATAGGTGTTCTTTTTCACTTTTGCCCAGTCCAGCTTTGTTGATAGAGCCACCTTGCAGTTAAATTTGAATCCAGCAATTTTGTAGTCACCACAGGTTGATAGGTGCCAAAAATACCTTTTATTATCCGTATACATTTCAGATACGTGTTTTTTTCACTTTGGCGCAGGCCAGCTTTGTTGATAGAGCCACCTTGCAGTTAAATTTGAATCCAGCAATTTTGTAGTCACCACAGGTGAATTGATAGGTGCCAAAAATACCTTTTATTATCCGTATACATTTCAGATATGTGTTTTTTTCACTTTTGCCCAGTCCAGCTTTGTTGATAGAGGTACCTTGCAGTTAAATTTGAATCCAGCAATTTTGTAGTCACCACAGGTGTATTGATAGGTGCCAAAAATACCTTTTATTATCCATATACATTTCAGATACGTGTTTTTTCACTTTGGCGCAGGCCAGCTTTGTTGATAGAGCCACATTGCAGTTAAATTTGAATCCAGCAATTTTGTAGTCACCACAGGTGAATTGATAGGTGCCAAAAATACCTTTTATTATCCGTATACATTTCAGATACGTGTTTTTTCACTTTTGCCCAGTCCAGCTTTGTTGATAGAGCCACCTTGCAGTTAAATTTGAATCCAGCAATTTTGTAGTCACCACAGGTGTATTGATAGGTGCCAAAAATACCTTTTATTATCCGTATACATTTCAGATACGTGTTTTTTTTCACTTTGGCGCAGGCCAGCTTTGTTGATAGAGCCACATTGCAGTTAAATTTGAATCCAGCAATTTTGTAGTCACCACAGGTGAATTGATAGGTGCCAAAAATACCTTTTATTATCCGTATACATTTCAGATACATGTTTTTTCACTTTTGCCCAGTCCAGCTTTGTTGATAGAGCCACCTTGCAGTTAAATTTGAATCCAGCAATTTTGTAGTCACCACAGGTGTATTGATAGGTGCCAAAAATACCTTTTATTATCCGTATACATTTCAGATACGTGTTTTTTTCACTTTGGCGCAGGCCAGCTTTGTTGATAGAGCCACATTGCAGTTAAATTTGAATCCAGCAATTTTGTAGTCACCACAGGTGAATTGATAGGTGCCAAAAATAGCTTTCAGATACGTGTTTTTTCACTTTTGCCCAGTCCAGCTTTGTTGATAGAGCCACCTTGCAGTTAAATTTGAATCCATCAATTTTGTAGTCACCACAGGTGTATTGATAGGTGCCAAAAATACCTTTTATTATCAGTACACATTTCAGATATGTGTTTATGTCACTTTGGCACAGGCCAGCTTTGTTGATAGAGCCACCTTGCAGTTAAATTTGAATCCAGCAATTTTGTAGTCACCACAGGTGTATTGATAGGTGCCAAAAATACCTTTTATTATACGTATACATTTCAGATACGTGTTTTTTTCACTTTGGCACAGGCCAGCTTTGTTGATAGAGCCACATTGCAGTTAAATTTGAATCCAGCAATTGTGTAGTCACCACAGGTGTATTCATAGGTGCCAAAAATACCTTTTATTATCCGTATACAATTCAGATACGTGTTTTTTTCACTTTGGCACAGGCCAGCTTTGTTGATAAGCCACCTTGCAGTTTAATTTCAATACAGCAATTTTGTTTGTTGATTTGAGGATTTGAGAATAGCTGTGATTTGCCGTCTTTTAATAAGAGACGATTCCAAAACTCTTCCATACCCTCTCAAATTTTATCTTTCTGAACATGGAGTGAAATTGCGGGTTTGGTAAGCGAGAAAAGGGGGGATGGAACCCATGGGGTGGGTACAAGAAAAGGGTTTCTCCTTCCAGTGCTGGAAAAAACATGGCAAGCCACCCGGATTGTGGGTTTGCAGCTGCGGGCCCTTGTTATCGCTGGGTCGGGGGCCCTGTGATTCTCAGTAACCAAACAGAAAGTGGAAAGGGCAACCAAAAGCTCATTAAAGTGAGAAAAGCCCCCCCTTTAAATTTATACTTTGAATTACTGTTAAAAAGAAAAACAACCATTTAAAAAAAAATGATGTAACTTATATAGTTTTTCATTTGGGGGGGAAATAACCGTGATTGAATTAAGATAAGTTGAAGAGAAAAATAATCACCTGAAAGCTGTTGGTAAATTGCTGTGATAGTCTCTATGACAGTAGTGATGTAACAACACCATTCAAATGATAAGTATTTCTTCATGTCTTCTATTTTCCATCATGCCCCACTAGCATCTACCAATTTCTGAACACACCTTTTTTTCTTATATTTTTGCAAATCTGTAGTCGCAAATAAATTAAAAATTTTTAAATTTTTTTTTAAAAAACTAAAAAAAAAAAAAACATTTTTTTCAAAATTTTCCGGGCACCGGGGGAAGGATACTTGCTAAAAAAAGTCGTCATGCAAATTGCATGGGGGGGGAGGGGCTTCGCAGGGACTCTCCATCCATTTTATGGGAGCCCCTGTAAATACCATAATTTTATTCAATGTGCAGTTAAACACAACCTCCCATATAAAGGGGAAGGGGGAGGACAGCTGGGTACCCACCCCTCCACATGCATGGGTGACTTGTAGCTGCATTTCAAACGCTAGAAACAGGTGATTTTTAAAAAATGAGCAAAATCCCTTACAAAAGGTTTTTTTTATTGCAAATTTCTTTATATTTTATAACAAAATAAAGTATTATAACCCTTTTTTTTTAAAAAAAAAAATTTTAAAAATTTGGGAAAAAAAAACATAAAACATTTAGGTTTTACATGATATTTTTTTCTTTTTCTTCTGGAAATATTTTTTAAAGATAGAAAGAAATTTTTCATTAAAAAAAGACAAAAAAAAAAATGTAAAGTACGGTAATGAAAAAAAAACAGGGGGTCTCTGGTTACAGAGGGAAATGTTATACTTTCAAGGGAAACCCCAACTGTTGGGCTTTGTTAGAAAACGTTTGTGAAGTAGTAGGGGCCCCCAGCAGTGAGAGGGGGCATGAAAGGGGGTGGGTCGAGGTGGATGGGGTGGGGGGTGGTGGGTAGGCAGGA